>JAOXYJ010132558.1:0-11032 GCA_028566555.1 Lithophaga nigra
ATGAAAACGACGAGAAGGAAAACGACAATACTGCAACTCTACATTCCGCATCCGATGCGCATTCAACTGTATTACTGAAAACGGCAGTAGCACCTGTCTGGTCCCATGACATGAGTAAGTATAGTAATATTCTATTTGACGAGGGTGCACAACGATCCTTTGTGACCGAGGACCTAGCTAAGAAGTTGAACTTACGAACAGAGAGCACCGAAGTTATTCAACTCGCAAGTTTTGGAGACAACAGTAACAGTGTAAGACACTTAGGCAGGAGTAAAATTATGATCGAAACTGAGAAGCCGGGAGTCAAAATATCTATGGACGTATTAGTTGTACCGAGAATCGCAGTACCACTACAAAACCACATTAGACAAGTAAACAGAAACAGCACATATTTACAGGGATTACACTTAGCGCACCCAATGACGGACGAGGAAACATTTGAAATTGAAGTTTTGATAGGAGCAGATTATTATTGGCAATTTGTTGAAGATCACATAGTACGAGGACATGGACCGATAGCAGTAAGATCGAAGCTGGGATACCTTTTGTCAGGACCACTGAAAGAGCTTACCAATAACCGATCGAATCCGGTTTCCGGAATTTTAAATGTAGTAGTTTCACACAAAACAGATGAGCAGAATCTTGAGAGATTTTGGAAGCTTGAGTCTATTGGTATCGATTCGAAGGAGATAAACGACGACAACGATGACAGGTACGTACAGAATTATCAGGAGTCATCTATTGAATTTCGTGGAGACCAATACTACGCTAAATTGCCATGGAAACGGGATCACGACGAGCTTCCGCAGAATTTCAATGCTACTAAGAGGAGAACAGAGAACATGATACGGAGAATCAGTAAAGAACCACAAATATTGCAGAAATACGGAGAGATTATTTGTGAACAGGAGCGCCGTGGATTTATTGAAAAAGTCAATGAGGACGAAGACACTCCAAATACAAAGCACTACATACCTCACCATCCGGTAAAGCGGACAGATTCTACTACTACACCAATTAGAGTGGTTTATGATTGTAGCTTTAAACCGTCAAAGCAATGTCCTAGTTTAAATGACTGTTTGTCTGATGTACCGCCAAAGTTAAACGACTTAGTAAGTATTCTAGTTAGATTTAGGAAACGCCCTATAGCGATAGCGACGGACATAGAAAAGGCATTCCTTCATGTAGGACTTCACGAGGAAGATCGAGACTTCACTAGATTCTTTTGGCTTAGCGATCCCAAAGATCCAGACAGTCCGTTAGATACGTATAGATTCAGGTCAGTATTGTTCGGAGCAACCTGCTCCCCTTTTATACTCAGTGCAACTTTACAAAAACACCTACAATTAAATGGGAGTTCCTTAGCAAAGATACTTGAAAATGACTTGTATGTAGACAACATCCTATCGAGTGTTGAAACTGAACAGGAAGCAATCGAATACTTCACAGAAGCGAGGCGTATGATGTTAGAAGCGGGCTTTAACTTGAGGTCATGGTCGTCAAATAGCGCAATAGTGCGAGAATCAGCTATTAAGGAGAATGTGATAGACAGAGATGAAAATACGAAAATACTAGGTATGCGTTGGAATCACGACACAGATGAAATATTTTATCCGGAACGGAAAATCGCTGTAGACACAACAAATACTACCAAGAGGGAAATCTTAAAACATTCATCTAAAATCTATGATCCGCTTGGCTTGCTTAGCCCAGTAACAGTGCAGGCAAAACTTTTACTACAGAAACTTTGGAAAGACAAATACGACTGGGACGAACCACTACCAGATGCCGTATGCGAGGAATGGGCGAATATTGCGACCGACATTGATGAAGCGACAACAATTTCTTTTCCGAGGAGTTACTTTCAGAGGAAATCTAGCACCGAGTCTTGTTTAAATATTTTTGTGGATGCGAGTACGAAGGCGTACGGAGCCGTAGCCTACTTATGTAAGGGACAGGAATCTACAATGATAATGTCAAAATGCAGAGTCGCACCAATCAAGGAATTAACACTACCACAAACGGAACTCATGGCTGCGGTGATAGGAGCTAGACTTGCCAATTTTCTTTTACCGTTATTGGAATGTACAAATGCAACATTGTGGTCGGATAGCCAGATCGTATTAAGCTGGATTAAAAGTACAAAACCATTAAAACGATTTATCGCAAATAGAGTTCGAGAGATAAACGAATTAACAACTACTTGTGAATGGAAATACTGCCCAACAGCACAGAATCCAGCTGATTTACTTACGCGAGGAATTTCTAGTAGTCAGTTCAAATCAAGTACTTTATGGAGGAACGGACCCGCATTTCTAAAAGAAGGGAAAATGGAAAATTTCACGGCGGAATTACAAGAATCTTCAATGTCGTTACTGGTTGAGGAAATGGACACTGTGGAGAATACTTCGCATGACAAACGAGATGACATACAAAATTCAGGAATCCATTCGATTATGGACTTGGAACGATATGGAACATATCAGAAATTGTTGCACGTCACATCTTACATTCTTAGATTCGTAGAAAATTGTCGAAAAGAAAGAAAACAAAGAATTAGTGGATTTTTGAAATCGACGGAAATTCAGAAAGCGAGAGTGTTATGGATAAAACAATGTCAAGAAATTGCGTTTAATCAAGAATTGCAAGCATTACGGGAGAATTGTGTTCATAAGAAAAAGTTACCCAGAATTTCACAACTGCGTTTATTTACAGATGAAAACGGATTACTGAGATGTAGAGGCCGAGTACATAATGCCCCGATACCGGAAAATGCTAAATTTCCGTGTTTATTGCCAGCAAATTGTAGACATTCAGAACTAATTGTGAGAGATGCGCATTCTAAAATACAACATGCCGGAGTGAATTCGACAGTAACTTTTATACGACAAAATTTCTGGATACCGGCGATTCGCCAGTTTGTGGGAAAGATTATCCGAAAATGTATTACTTGCCGTAAAATTACAGGACCATCGTATCCGCCGACCGATATTGCACCACTACAGAAGATGCGCCTACAGGAGGCGCCACCGTTTACTGCCACAGGAATAGATTTCACAGGTTCACTGAACATTAGAAACAAGGACAAATCAATTTCAAAGGTATACATATGCATCTTTACTTGTGCGGCGACGAGAGCACTTCACTTGGAGATAGTTAATGATTTGACTGAAAATTCATTTTTACAGGCGTTTCGCAGATTTGTCAGCCGTAAGTCAGTTCCAAAAGTAATAACGTCGGACAACGCAACAACTTTTGTGGCAGCATCGAACAGTTTGAAACATTTAATCAATTCAGAAAGGATTCAGAACGAATTTTCATCAAAAGGAATAGAGTGGCGTTTTATACCGAAACGAGCCCCGTGGTTCGGGGGCTTCTGGGAACGGATGATCGGACTGACAAAAAACAACTTAAAGAAAGTTCTTGGAAGAGCATTAGTGGATTTAGAGACATTACAAACAATTATCACGGAAGTTGAAAGTGTTTTAAATGATCGTCCACTCACTTATGTATCATCAGACATTAATGACGGGGAGCCGTTAACTCCCGCGCATCTACTATATGGACGCCGAATAACTTCGCTACCCAATCTACAGGAGATAGATATAGACACTGACGAAATAAATTTGTGCAATATTCAGAACAGGATGAAGAGACAAACTTTATTACTGCAACATTTTTGGGCCCGGTGGAAAGCTGAATATTTGACTTCACTTAGGGAATATAGCATCGCAAATGGAAAAAGTGACATTAACGTTAAACCGGGAGATATAGTGCAAATTGAGGGAGATGGCTCACGTATAAAATGGAAGACAGCCGTAATTGAAGAAGTCATCAGAGGAAACGACGAAGTACCCAGATCAGCTACATTACGAACTGTAACAGGTCGAACATCGAGACCGCTAGCTAGACTTTATCCGTTAGAATTAAGTGCGGAAATCAGTGACAATTCAGATGATAGTACACCGAAACAGAGACTGTGTCCAGTGCGAATTTCAGCAGTGAAAGCCAAGGAAAAAATCAAAACATGGACAAAATAGTGATTAAATTCGTACGTGTGTTTATTATGGACTTTATGGACTTTAATAGTGCTAATTTCTTATCAGAGACTGTAAATATTAGAATTTTATTGCGTTTTGATATGAGTTTTCAATTTTCAGTTTTGATGATGGACAGTAATTTTAATTTTCACTCAATATTGTAACTTAAAGTTAAATTTTAGTACTGATAACTTTCGCGGCCCGGAGTATAATGTCGGGAATAATTCGCGGCAATTCACAACGCGATGTATTGTACTCGCCCATTGTCGACGTCGGACAATCTATGACGGAGGCGTGGGCGGAAGTTACGTTCAGAATATCAAGTAAACGTAGAACTGTATGGTTGCTCTCATTTATGCCAGTAGTCTGCCCAATAACCTTCCTGTGCATCTACACATAGTAAGGAACAATACTATGCACAAACTATAGAAGAACTGTATTAAAAAATGAATGATGAGTTCTAGTGACAATCTTTTCAACACAAAAAGTCCATTTTAGCCCCTTGTTTGGCCCAGTGCCATGAGTTAAAAATCCAAAACATTACTGCACATCTGTAGTAAGAAACAATGCAATACACAAATAAAAGACCTGCAACAAAATGGATGAGAAATTCCACTGACGAAGTTTGCTAATGAAAAGGCACATTACAATATCCTCAAACAGTGCAGGGATAAAAACAAGTTATTCATTTTGTAGTAGATAAAAGTGATGTCATTAATCAGCATCTGTGACTCAATTGTTTCAGACAACAAAATCATTAGTGTCAGTGCATAAAAATCCTTTGAAAATTTTTATGGCAAAGGAAAGTAAAAAATTCTAATTAGTGAAAAATGGGGGATAAAAATAATTTCACTGAGCAAAATATATTACATTTTATGGGGCATTTGGTCTGGTATAATGCATTTTACAGTAATATTTGTATGATTAATAAATACTAGCAAACATAAAGATGGATGCCCAGTTTTTTGGAGTATGCATATATTTGGAACAAAACATCAAGACATTGTGATTTGTATTCTGGAAATATAATACAATGCTGTTACACTTCCAGATCAGACAACTGGTTCGAAATTTAATATGTCTCATCTGACTGCCATTAATTGTAATGGATTTGTCTGTCAGTCATGTCAATTTGACAGCACTGCACTCATACTACAAATTCTTTAAACAGGGTTGTGACATATCATAATACAGAAATTATGAGCACCGTTGAAGCATACTAAGAGTTATTGATGTTAGGTCATTGCAACCTTGTAATGACCTTGAAAATGTCAATTTTTTATTTATTTTTTTTTTTTTTAATGTAGGGCTGTAACATAAATTCTGTCTAGAACTCATATCTATGAAAATGGAGTGGTTTGAACAAGTGCAGGAATTAAGTTATCACTTGTAGGTAAATCAGGCCACAACATTTCTGTTGTAAACATAAGGGTTGTGGCATATCATATCGCTGAGAATTGACAATGCATTAAAAACATTTTGAACTTTACTAAAATAAGATTGTTTTAATAAGGAGTATGACTTCATTTACACTTTTACAATATTACTTTGCACCTAGTTAGTGTTCACTGTGTATTTGATGGATTACTGATAGCTGTCATTCAACAGCTCGTATTTATACAAGAAAAAGGAATCTGTATACTGTGCAATGTTTTGAATTAATAACATATGTATTTGTCTTTCAGTATTTCAACCTGAAAGTGAAAAATCCAACAAAACCAGTAGCTCCAGGTTTATGTGTACCAGCTGTAGTTGAATTTGAGACTAATGAAGCCCAAGAGATTCGTGACAGACTTGTTGTTACTGTTGATGGAGATGTTATTGAAATACCACTTATTGCGTAAGTTTTCTATTATTAGACAAAAACTTAGATACATTACTAACTTATAATATATTGACAATTTAAAATATGTTCCAATGTTTAGTATATTTAATTTCTTTTTTACTATGACCACCATATGTTTTTGTTCTCGACAGACAGGAGGATGACAAAAAAAGGGTTATTTTTTTGTTTACGTAAGTTGTAAATAAGAAAGTGGCACAGCTTACTTACACAAGTTACACAGATTACACAGATTAATTCCTTATCTTTTATAAAACGTCAGAATTATTTCAATTTTAGGGTTCAAAGTAAGCCATTTACAAATGAAATCTACTATTTTTAAAAGAATCTAAGCTAATAAACCATTAATTTAAGATTTACAATTTCATAGGGTTAATACAAGCCTATACACCTCACTCAGGTTTATGTAAAGGAGGTTTTAACTAAGGTACTGTATATGTAAAAGTGGTTGAAAAACCACATGGAATCATGATTACCTTGCCATGATGTTAGCTGAATAAAACTAAGCATACTTAATATCATTAGAGCAATAACTAAATTGAGGTAAATGAGTCAACTCCCTTAGCCTCAAAATTTCCAAAAAAAGTAACTGACTAGAGACTAAAACTCAATCACAATGAACACAGTATATAATGTACAAGTATCCATGTATAACATATTCAAGTAAACTTATGCCCCTTACAAATTTTTTTTCATGAATAATTTGATCATAATATTTCAAACTTGTCAGAAGTCAAAGAATTGTGAACCACTGTTACTGAAATGTGAAATAATTTCAGTGCTTAGAACACATGGAATAAAATTTCTTAATAGTAAGATCAGCTTTCACACACTAATATAACTGAAAATCTGAATGTTCAAAAGCATTTGAAAAGGCAATTTGAAATTCAGTTATTTCTTATAATCATATAACCTGCTTACCCCACTTCATGTGTTAAGGTCACCAGACACCTACCCAAGTTCGGGGGTTTCACAGGGTCAGATGGTTAGCTGTCCGGACTTTCCTCCCCCTGTAAGTCTGGTAGTCATGAGATAGCTGAAAAATTGCTGAAAGTGACGATAAACCCCCAACAACCATATAATCGTATAACAGAGGTTTTCTCACTAGCAGCAGTACTATTTAATTTCTATTACATATATTTATCCCGAATTTTCAGATACCCTATGCAGCCAGTGTTGGAAATTGAAGGTGTAGTTGATTTTGGAAACCTTGTAGCTAGCAGTAAGACAATAGCTAAAGAAATATCACTTATCAATCATGGTTCCAAAGCTGGTGAATTTAAACTGAAGTATCCTGGTGACAAACCTCTAGCCATTGTTCCTACCAGTGGAAATGTTCCTCCTAAAAGTGTACAGCTAATCAAGGTATTGTTACAATTACAGAAGTATGTGTACTTATCCATTACTTTTTGAGGAAAGAAATTAGCACTTTATTTGAATATGAAATATACTCACATTTACAGTTACAGAATTATACAGGAATACAGACTTAGGGGTGTTATAGAGAAAATCTGTGATTTGATGCTTTCTGTGACATCTTTCTGAATGTCCTGGTTTCTGGTGTCTTGATTAGCAGAGGGACACATATTTTAACAGACAGTACAGAAATATATAACATGCAGTTGTCATGAATAGTTTGTTAAAATTGCCCTACTTGGTTCTATTTATTAAAGTACTTCTGATATTCCAAACTTAAGTTATTTTTATACATTTACCTGATGAAATAAACATACCTTTGCCTGACACTACCAGGTACCAGGATGTCCTAAAGACTGCTAAATATACAGTTTAATATTAAAACATTTCTCAGACAGACCACAGATTTCATACTATCTCTGTACTAAAACAAGACATCATACAAAACTGTACCATCACACTGAATACTGTCGAGGGAATGAGTGTTATAGTGTCTTATTAGGTTCCCAAAAGTGAATCAGTATGGCCGAATTTAAGATCAGACATATTCACCCATTCCAACTTGATTTTGAATTGGATACTAAAAACATGGTCACTAATAACAGCTTTATCTTGTAGATTGAATATGTAACCAAGGAACCAGGAAAATTTGAGGAACATGTCAAGTAAGTTTCTATGAAGGAAAACTTAGTAAATATGTAAACTGAAAAATACAGAATGAAAAATGTAGGAAAGACATGATAACAGAGGAAAAACAATGCTAATCTTTAATATTATGAAATTACGAAGTGTACATTGTAATTAATTATGATTACATTTATCATTTTCTGAATGTCAGGTTGTTCTAACTAAATTTATATTTTGTTGTTTTAACTGAATTTATACTGCATGAATGTTCATGAAATAATGAAATATTTACTGACTTTTGAAACACACATATATATACACTAGAACTTCGGACATTCGAACACCCAAGGGACTGACTAAAACAGTTCGAGTTACAGGGATGTTTAAATAATCGAGGTTTGAACACTTGTATTCTTTTATGAAGGGACTCAAAAAGCAATTCAAAGTACCCAAGGTGCTCAAGATATTGGTATTCAACCGACCGAAGTTCTGCTGTATATATTTGTATTTAATGTACTTGATCACTTGAAAGACAGTGCAATAGTATGTATGAAATGTAATCAGTTTATTACCTAATACTGGCATAGAGTGGAATAGATAGTAAATCAGGTGTCACCATGGATAAAATCTCAAAGATGCAGTACACATATAATTTCCTTTCTTACATGAATACTCCATAAATTTGTAAGACTGTTTTACATGATATTTATATGTAAAACACTAAGTACCTTATATGTACTAGAATTACTATATTGACAGTAATTTTCACATGAAAAGAACAAAAAGTTTGGATAATTAATTTAATATTGAAAATAGTAATTGTTTAGTTGTGTATTTGAATCATTTAGTGTAGAAAAGAAATCCCTGTGATGAAAATTTTTATTTTAAATTTTTACAGAGTGAAATTAGAAGGACAGGAATCTAAGACATTAACAGTAAAAGGAAATTTAGTAGACAGAGCCTTAGAAGTTTTATCTATAGATAGTGGGGAGCCGCTAGGTTGTGTACAGTTTGGGAGTACCTACTACGGATGTGACAAAACTGAATGTGCCTTATTATACAACAACAGTCCAGAGTCTGTCAACTTCGTAGCAGTGCTGGATGAAGATGCTGTGGCTCAGGAAATGGTATGGATTTAGAGACCTAAAAAATCTTTGAAAGAGTCCAAATGATTACACAAGCAATATTTAAAATTTTCCTTTACTGATTTTTGCAGTAACTCTTGAGAAGTTATAGATCATAAAAGTCTGGTAGTAGTGGTATAGCTGAAATATTGTTAAGAAAAAGTGATGATAACCACAAAACCAATCCACTAATCATATCACTAATGCTTGTGCTACAGCAGAATCCAGTTCATACTTGTTTATCACCTTACTGATGAAAAGTTTTATATTCTTTGTAATTTGCATATTTTGATATGGCCAGCTATCACTTTAAACATCAAAAGAATTTAATCTGTCAAAGAGTTAAAGCAAGACATGTCATTCTGTGATACAAACTGTAATAGTTGAACAATAATACATAACAGAAGACAGGTTCTAATAATATAGTTGCTGAGACAGGAGAAACTTCATTTTAGGCCTGAATTTGATACAGAAATTCATTACATTCAAATAACAGCATGTAAATAGCAATGGGACTAAGGATTTAAAATTATTTCATCATAACTTCATTACATAAGCCTGTACATTATAAACAATTTTATTTGATGTGGATTATTTTGATAAAATATTTTCCAATTTCGTTTGCAGACAGATTTTTTTTTCTGTATTCATATTTTCTATACTTTGTCTAGTGGTTTGAGATTAACTATTATGATTATTTTTTATTAGTTTGTTGACTATCACTACTTATTTGTGTAATAGCAGAGAATAAATTTTATTAGAATTACTGTTATGTTTTATTACAAGATAAATATATCCTTTTTGTATATACAGGGAATAGATTTAACTAGAAGTACTGCAGATGCCCTGGCCAACTCAGGTGAAAAGTCAAAAGGTGGAACAAATGTCCTGACATCGCTAGTCACTGCTATACCAAATCAAGGAATACTCAAACCATATAAGAAAGTACCCATTTTCTTTAGATTTAGCCCAAGGTATGTATTGTGTGTAATTATTTATTAAGAGGACATGTAACAACCAGGACAGAGTTGTTTCATTTTTGATTGAGACTTAATGACGTTAGTAAGAAAAATACAGACATATGACTGGAAATGAAATTTTGATTTTTGAAGGTCTAAAGTTCTTGAAAACTAATAATCAGTCTTGCTCGGATGGAAACGAGATGGAATGGCTCAGTAAACTTTGATACATGATCCAGGGTTCTAGGTTTCTCAGACTTGTCTGTATTATTTAATGTTTACCGCAGAAAGAACTGGGTATAATGTGTGTGAATTAATTATTATAGAACTAGGAGAAATGAACGTCAAAATGTTTCTGTTGTTAGACACAGAAGTATGTTATTTGTCAGCATGTAAATTTAATCACTTTTTTCCTTAAATTTGCCTGTTCATTAACTAATTTTTATGCCTTGCCTATGATAGTAGGGGGATATATAGTTTTTCGGTCTCTGTGTCCATTTGTCCATTTGTTAGTTCGTCCTACTTCAGGTTAAAGGTTTAGGTTTAAAGTAGTTTGATGTGTAGTAAAAGTCACATCAACATGAAATTTCAACAAAGGGTACATCAACATGTAAATGATAAAAAATAAATATCAAAAGCGGGTTGTGACCACAATTTCATGATTCAGTGATCACATTTATATGATGGTTGGAATTCAGGTTAAAGTTTAAGTTTAAGGTAGTTTGATGTGAGGTAGAGGTCGCATCAACATGAAACTTCACCAAAGAGTACATCAAGATGTAAATAATATAAAATATATGTCAAAAGAGCGTTATGACCCCAATTTTATGGTTCAGTGATAACATTTATATGATGGTTGAAATTCAGATTAGAGTTTAGGTTTAAGGTAAGTTGATATGAAGTAGAAGTGGTATCAACATGAAACTTCACCAAAGCGTTCATCAAGATGTAAATCACTAAAAATAAATGTTAAAAGGGGGTATGACCCCAATTTCATGGTTCAGTGAGTACATTTATGGGCAG
>JAOXYJ010132667.1:0-11032 GCA_028566555.1 Lithophaga nigra
GGTATTTTAAATTTTTAAATGAAATATGGGCATTGTAAAGAGCTTGACGTGACCAGCCGATTGACCTTACTGGGCCAGTTCGGTCTCCCGTTTGAGGAAGGCAGGCGTCCCACACGGTGATCGAAACTGATTTCCCAGCCGCCTGAGATCATCCAGAATTACCGACATAGGTAGCAGCACACGGCAAACGTGCAGCCTTTTTAGTCGCCTTTTTAAGACAAGCCGAGGAGCTGTAGGCATATTCGTAGTACCCGGGACCCACACGGGGTAATTAAGTACTTGAAAGCGAATGTTAAATACCTGATCATAACCAATGACGACAAGGTATTTTTTCTTACTTTCATGAATACTTTATAAAGAGCAAACAAAATTATTTAAGATTTAAGAGAAAAGTGTAGTTTATTAAGCCCCTTCTGTTATATTTTACAACTGCATTCTTATTTCTTATTGGATTGATTGATCAAGGGATATGTCTATACGTCATTTTAGCCGATTTTCCTGGCATATTGTGGCATCTAGTTTTTATTTGGGGCAGGGGAAAAAGCCGTAATACAAGATGAGAACATCTGACATTTTGCAGTCCTTGGCAGTTAAGGTTCGAACACGCCTCGTCATTAACCAGACCCCAAATCACAAACCAGTTTTGACAAGACTGTGATCAATAGTAGATACGACTTAACTACACAAATTACTTGGCCACTGAAGGCCCTACACATTATGTGTAGTATTAAGAATACAAATATCGCTTGTTTCATCTTTGTGTAAAAACATGAAAATTGCTCTCATCGTTTGCCATCTAGAATTTCGCATTAAATCTATAAATACATGTAAGCCTATTTTTTAAATTGCAAATTTATTTGTATCTGTACATGTAGCTTGAGATAAAATGATATAAAAATTGTACAAAGTTGCATTCCAATTATTCATTGCCATTAATTAAAAATCAATTGTGCTTTACAAACTGCTCGATAACAGTAGTCTTTACATTTTATACTTTGAACATTTAAAGGCTAAATGAGCAGCCCTTTTTTTCGACTTATACTTATAAATAAAACAACTGTTCAAGAGTTTTTGGCGCACAATATAATTTGAATTTATTATGATTGTCCGTTTACATGTGTCTAGTTAATCTGCACCTATTACCAGCCTCTTGCCTCTGTGGCTGTAAATTCGAGCCTGGGTTCGGACGAGCTGTAATTGACAAGGATATAATATCAGATAAATTACAATCTACCAATTATTTGTGAAAAAATGATTTTTCACTTGGTAGCACCGGATTTTTCACCACAAAAATTGTTCATCAAGATATAGCTGATGCAGAAGCTCATTACTTCCAATTCAAATTTCTGCCATGAGACCATAAGTGCTTTCTTTTATATATAAATGCATAATCGTAGTTCATGTAGATATTAAATGTGCCTCATAATAGAACATTTTCGTAATTTTTAGCTCACCAGGCCAAAAGGGCCATGCGATCTATTTTGTGTCCGTAAATTTTATCAAAAATCTTTCCTCTTAAATCCACTTGGACAATTTGGACCAAATTAGCATTAAAAATGAAAAATGTCTACTTTCAATGACCCCGCCGACTAAAACAACATGGCCACAGTTACTATAAATAGAACATATTGGTAAAAAGCACTTAAACGATCATCTCCTCTAAAACTACTTGGTCATTTAAAAGCAAACTTTGATGGAATGGTCCTCGGGTGGTTCTCTCTCAGAATTGTATCCGATGACTGCCCGCTTAAAGATGGCCGCCGTTCCTATAAATAGAAAATAAGGTTAAAAATGAAAAAATGCCTATAAAATTATTATTTCTGCAAATAAGAACTATTTCTTGGTAGGAATAATTCTTCAGTAACTCCCTTTCAGATTTTCACCAGATGACTCCACCAATCAAGCAAAATGGCGGCCGTTACTTTAAATAGAAAATGTAGAAAATATTGAAAAAAAATTCTAGAGAATCAACAATATGGTTAATTTGAACCAGATTTAGCAGGAACGGTTCTTCAGTGGTCACCTTTAATATTGTATCTGATGGCCACACTCGGCGACCAAGATGGCTGCTGTTGCTATAAATAGAAAATATGGTTCAGAATTAATTTAAAAATTTCGATAAAATCTTTGAACTAGTTTTTGGAGGACTGGTTCTTCATTAGTCCCCTTTCAGATTTCCGTCAATCAAAATGGCAACCGTTACTTCAAATAGAAAATACACAAAAACTATTGAAAAATTCCTATAAAATTAGTGATATGGTTAATTTAAACAGGTTTTGGCAAGAATGGTTCTTCAGTGGTCTCCTTTCCTATTTATATATGATGACCACAGCGGGCAACTAAAATGGCTGCTCTTGCTTTAATAAAAATATGATTCAAAATTAATTAAAAAATTTCTAAGTGTTTTTGAATTTTGAAATAGTTTTTGCAGGATTGGTTCTGTAGTGACCCCCCTTTCAGATTTCCGTCTGATGACCCCGCCCGTCGACCAAAATGGCGGTCAA
The DNA here is from genome assembly GCA_028566555.1 of Lithophaga nigra. NCBI lineage: Eukaryota > Metazoa > Mollusca > Bivalvia > Mytilida > Mytilidae > Lithophaga > Lithophaga nigra. The sequence continues at coordinate 2,505 of JAOXYJ010132667.1, forward strand.
AACTATAAATAGAAAATACAGAAAATTTTTTGAAAAAGTCCAATAAAATAAGTGATATAATTTGAACCAGTTTTGGCAAGAATGGTTGTCCGATGGTCCCCTTTGAGATTAACATCCGATAACAGTACCTGGCAACCAAAATGGCCGCATTTCTATTAATAGAAAATGTGGTTAAAATTAATTAAAAAATTTCTATAAAACCAGTGTTTTGACAAATTTAAGCTACTTTTTTACAGGAATGGTTCTTTAATGATTCCTTTCAGATTTCCATCTTATGACCCCGCCAACAAAAATGGCAGCCGTTACTATAAATAGAAAATAATTTTTAACATAATTTATAGAAAATTATTTTGGTAGAAAAACGTTTCTTCAGTTGCTACCCTTTCAGATTTATATCCGATGACCGCTCCTGGCGACCAAGATGATTGTTGTTGTTATAAATAGAAAGACAGTAGGTACCATCCAGAGATAGAAACTCATTGATCTACATATCAAACGGCAAATCCGAGCTATGGAAAACCACACGAACTCCCAAAGGAGTGAGTATGTGTTGATAGGGTAAGCATCTCCTGCTATGCTAGCATCATTGGTCGTGCGATTTCATGTCACATCCAGTAATAGTCAGACCCGGCTCATGGTGACGGCCGTAAAATGTACGGAGGCACGACCTCAATCTGGTTGTCTAAAATTCCTGCCCAAGCAACTTTCCTGTCAACAGTTTATCCCTGTTCAAAAAGTCACCATAGCATGAACAGGTTCGTATCATTTGTAACACAAACACGCCATAAGCGTGTATATTGCTACTCAAGACAGGGAAATTTACTATAGGAAAATTAAAGTCGTCTCTTTTGTCATATATCTTGGATTGTAGGAGTCAATTTTTGTCAATGCTGAGAGTAAGATCTAGATATAAAGCAGGCTTGTGTTTCTGTTGTGTTCTGAATTTCCAGTTCACTTGGAGATATCCAATGTAAGTAATCGCCAGATTTGGGGTTGTTTAGCGAATGAATGTATCTGAATGTGAAATTAAAGGACTTGGCAACACTTTTGTTTTTCTTATCTTTCAAGAGTTCTTCGATAAATTCTGCTTCATATAAATATATAAACAGGTCGGCAAGTAGCGGGTCACAGTTTGTTCACATTGGGATATTGATCGTTTGTTGAAAAATGCGTCCACCGAATTCAACAAATATGTTATTAATCAGAGAGTCCAACATCTGCAGAATCACATTTCGGTGCTTTTGATGTTGAAATCAGTGTGGTGTGTGACGAAATATAATTTTTCACTACCTAACACTAAATATTTATATATCTGCGAGTTCCATTTTCATCGAAAAAAAAATGATTTATCGGTAATTCGAGACGTTCCTTCAATTTTGAACGAGGTTCTGTTGGTTAGATAGTAGAAAAATCATAGGTTTTGATAATGGTACGGAGCTATCTCCAAACATTTCAACAATTGAGGATTCACATCTGATTTACACCGGAGGTAGAATAGGCTCTTTCACAATACCTGTGGTGACCTTCTTTCATACTAGAAAGAATGGTCGTGAGGATCTTAGAAAGAGGTTTTGTGGAACATTTGGAGGAACCTGCAATAAAAAGTTGTGTATGGACACTTGTATAGTTTAGGTACCCAGTACCGGGTAGGAAGATCGATGTCGTCGTCCTTTGTTTCAATGCCAAAGGAAAGTAGAATAGAGTTGTGGTTCTCTAAAATTTCTTCCTTGGACAACATGGTTTAAGTGTAGATAGGATCTGCAGATGCATTCCTACTTTCAACGCCAGTTTATAAGCTACAAAATAGCCGATTTAACATTGATATCCATGAAGATATTAAAGGAGTAGGTTCACAAAGGGTCTTAACTGGCCCTAAAATTTTGAAAAAGTAGGATTTAGACAAAATTTATAATAAATGACTGAAAATATTAATTATAGATGATATAAAATACAAAAGGGTACTTTTCAACACGTGACTTTACTGACGACGTCAAAATGACGTCACAATCCTGTGTAACTGAGAGAAAATCTAGGTATTTATTTTCGCAAATTTTTACGCAGTTTTTCTTCGAGAAAACGTTGGCCACATTCTTCGACCAGAATTATTCTTGTTTTAAAATGTTTGTCTCATCGAAATGCATCTTTTTATCCTGAAATATTTTTGGTCGAAGAGTGTGGCCAGTGTTTTTGAGTAGAAAGTAATGTTCAAAATTGCTTGATAATTGCCTATTTGATGCAAAATCGTAATTTGACTTCATTTTTGAAGGTTATTTTACTATGACAAGTGAAAAATTTGTTCATAAATTAATTGATGTCTTAAGAGGTCAAAAACATCTACCATGTTGTGATATTAGATACATTGATTTCAGGGCCGAAACATGCCCTTCGTGGCCCTACTCCTTTTAAATAAACATGATCTATTACACCTGCTAATGTTGCAAATATGAACCATACGAACTGCAAAAGCTAAGTTCTGATTCTTAGGTACGCAGAACAGAATTTCTTAACAATAAACAAATATCATCTTTTAAACAAAAGGAAATCAACTTTGCAAAAACAGATGAATGTTTGCCTTTAATTATGATTGTCACATGAAATGAAAACCTTTTAGCCGAGAAAACTAAGTGATTCCTACTTTCGATATTCAATGACCCGTATGCCGAGTTCAGTTTTTGTTTATTCATTTACTAATAGTGAAAATAAATTATTCCATGTAGCATGGCATTTTTTCATTGGCTTTTACAAAGCATGTTCTCATTTTAGCCCTCATACAAGATACATTTATGGGTCTTATTAGGGAGTTGTAAGTACTTGATGCATTTCGTTCTCTCCGAAGGCTTAACCAAAGAAAATGTCAAAGAAAAAGAAAGTATTCCTATATTCGTGCATTCTAATGGAAATTACAATTTATAGGAATTATATTATACCGGAAAATAAACGATTACAATATAATTTGCACGAAATGCTAATAAAGCTGTCTTAACAGCGTTTGTTACAATGAAAATAAATTCCAATGTGTTTTGTCTCAATAAATAGTAAGATGAAGAGGAAATGACGTTTAGAGTGGTACAAACTATTCTTCTGACATTCTTGTATCCGATTGCTTTATACTGACGCTGCTGACACATATACACCAGTTATATTTCAGAACCGTTAATTATATTCATTCGCGGATAGCTGTGTGGTCTTTCCACAAATAAATCGATTAAATAATATAAATGGAATCTTACTTAATTACTAACAAATAGGAAAACTTTTTTTCACTTTTACAGAAACAAGCTGCAATAGACATACCACCTGTGCTAAAAATATTGGTAAATATACTACACTAAAAGTTATGACTATGTACCTATTTTTTTCAGATTGTATTAGTAGCTACTGTCTTACAAGTGTGATGATATTAGAATGACTTATTTCAGACATGCCTTTTATCTTTTATCCAGAAATGTATTTACACAGACGCAAAGGATATATTTTGCCATCACTGGCCTGTTCTCTTAATATATATTGAAACAGTTACTGTAAATTTAGCAATTGATACAATGTTTTTATTAATACGAAAAAAAATGCGACTATGTTGAGTTCGCATTAATTAAAACTCGCATTTTTATTCTAGTGAGGTCTGTTTCTATGCAAGTTCTGTCTGCGTTGCAGTAATCAAGTTAGGATTACAGGCAACTGCCGAAGAATCGTATAAATAAATGCACGCCTTAATTTGCTAATTTACAGTAAGAAAGTAAGGATTAAATCAATTTTACTATTCCGAAATTTCGCAATTCCTTCGAAGATTTCAGATATGCAGGTTCGAAGAATTAGCTTTATTGTGGAACAATATATCTAAAATTATAACTAAATTATATACATTTTCTTTTTTGGCATGAAAAAATCTGTATTCGGATCTCTGAACGGGCAAATGTGGAATTTCATAGCCATACACATTTACAAAAATCAGTTTTTTATACGTTTGTGCATAGGACATAAGCAAAAAAGTTAGAAAAACTAAAATAAGAAAAAAACATACTTAATTTCCATATTTCTCATTAAAATCTATATATCGTATAATCAATATTTTTGCTTTTGTTTAAGGATAAAAATCCAATATAGATCATGGAAAGAGGAAGCTAGTGCCTCAATACTAGGGAAATGCACGAACGATTTAATTGGAGGCGTTGTTTAAAATTGAATTATACAATTGAGAGGATATCTATTCAAGTATAGTTTATTGAAGTTGAAACTTGTTGTTAAAGAGAAAATAGTATGATCAACAATATTAAAAAGCTAAAAATTAGAATTTCATTGTTTTGTTTGATATAGAAAGAAATGTGAAAATAAATTCAACAAATGCTTCTTCCATATTATATTTAATTGAAGTGCTGTTCGGGTATCCACTTTGAAAGAATTTCTACTTTAATACTTTTTCGTGATATTCCTTAACCACTGTAATAAAAATGTAGCTGAATATAGACAGACGTTTTAGGCTTATACAGGGACCACTGGTATGTGAGATGACAACATCATGTAAAAATATCAATTAATAGCAAAAACAGAAACGACCAAAAGAGCTAAATTTGTTTTGTACTGTTTCCCTAAAAAACACATATGAATATTGCATTTAATGTCTTCATATTGTAACAAGTAAATTTGATTACAAATTACCAAAAGTTAATATTTTTCAGCATTCTACATCTCCATCTTTACCTTCAAACTCCCCAATACCTGTTCTGGCTCAAGAGAATGATGTAGCAAGTACTTGGGAAGAAATGAAAAAGTGTGGTGAACCACGCATCATATTGTCTTTCCTGGGTTTTTACAGAGAGGGAGTGACTTCATATCGTTGGAAAAATGAGTCTGTGCTGAAGAAAGCTCTAACTGAAGTAGTTAGATATGCCGGAAGTAAGAGAAACTTTTATCGATATTTGAATTTGCTACCATAAGTCAAAATTTCTTCAGATTGGACCAAATTTTCTAAGATGTCATATCTGAAACCTTTGCGTCAATTAAACCTTTTTAAAATTCCATATTTCATACCAATCGGACATTCAGTATGACCTCCATGTATAAAGTTTAAAGAAATTTTCTTTTCAGAAATCAAATGCATGATTGAACTAATACTTTACAGGAATGATATATGGATGTGTAAAGTTTCCAACATTACTGCTACGGGGCAAAAAAGTTCATAATTATCTCCGATTTCAAATTTCCTCTTGTGCGAAACCACTCAACGGATAAATCAAAGGTTCGAAATTACCTGGATGGTCCTGTGTAACGTTTCCTAATTTCCTAGTTGTTTCCACTACTTGGACAAAGCAACATTTTACGAGAGTGATTGTTGGCTAGTTCCGTGCAAGTTTCTCATATTATGACAAATGGAAATTCTGTATGCTGCCATGCTGTAAAGATTTATTTTTGGTTGAAATGTTAAGAACCTGATGGTCCATTAAACTGCATATTCACGGAAATGATCGTTGGATAATACTCTAAAAACTTCCTAATCAGTGAATGTTAGACATTCAGTATGGTATTCACACGGTGAAATGGGTTTTGTTTGACTAACATTCTTTTGCTTAAACAAGACTATTGAAACCTAAACTTTACAGCAATGGTTTCTAAGAAGCCAAAGTGGTAACGTGCAACATTATGACTCCTGACTAGTCGTAATACAGGTAGTACAAAAGGGAACATGTCTGTAATCATCTATGATCATGGATAAAAAGAAGCAATTCGATCAGAAAGACATTTCTCATTAATAATGTTTGTTGCATATGCGACCAATGTTTTCTTCGAAGGAAAAACGTGAACAAATAGTGAACGAAATGAATAAACACCTGAAATTTCGCCGAGTTAAGCGGAATTGTTATATTAACTGTATACTCACGTGCTGAAACGTACTATTTTTTGTTCTTAATATCCAAAATTAATATTTTTAGTAATTTTTTCAGCATTTCTAGAAATACTGATTTTACCAAATGTAGGACCATTTAAGGCCCCTCGTGAACCTACTACTTTGTGAGGGATCATCAAACGATCATCCATGACTTCAGTTAAACTCTCATTTATTTCCATCTTAAAATGTGCATCTCCTTTTAGGTTCCATATTAAATTGCCTTCCACTGCGTCTGCCATCGTGGAATTCTGATTGGCATTAAAAATGTTATGTGGTAAAAATAGTTTGCAGATATCCTTAGCTGGATTTGGATATTATTTTACTCTTTGGTGCATTTTGTTTGTAAGAGTTTGGTTTTTCTACTTGGCCTTCCAAATGTTTGGGTTCTACCTTACTGATGCAGTTGAAATCAGAAACCTTGGTCTGTTGGTCAAAATTTAAGACCGGTATTTTTCGCATTTTTTTAACTGGTAAAAAGAAAAAAGTTCGCCGTATTAGTTTCTAAGGAGAGGGTCTATTAGGAGGACGTCTCACAGGATCCGATGTTACCCTTTTTTGCACGCTAGCAGCCAGTTTGAAATTCCGGTCGACATGAAAAACATAATATAATGTAACATAACATAATAAAGGAACATGCAATGATAATTCATTTAACAGTTTCGGTTTGATCGTTTTGTTGTTTCCCAAAGATCTTTAATTATAGATTATTAATGTTTTTTGAAACGAAAGAAAGTTTCTCAACGATATCTCATCGAACGGCGATAGCCGTGAGATGAGATATCGATGAGAACCTTCCTCGAATTTCAAAAAACATTAATAATATTTTTATCGCTGTTTTGTTGAAGACTAAGGAGCTTCAGGTAATGTTATTAATAGTTTCAAATAACAATCTATGATACCAAATTCAGCGCACAACACACGCACCTCGACAAACAACGCCCCACCAGCTGCGCTCAAGACCCAAAACACGGAAAACCAAAACATCATCAAAAAAGCTGTAAATGCCAAAACGACCAAAAATTTAAAGCCAAGAAACCAGCTAAGGACAGAGCTATGGACGAGGGAGATACTCCTTAATTTCCTAAAATTTTATACATTTTAATATGGTAAATATAAAATTACAAAATTAGGCACTTTTTTGTTCTTTAATGTACGCCGTAGTTATTCGGGAGTATAAAACGTAAGTGTGACATCACGTTTCCTTCATTCTTGAATATGGCGTTTCAAACGTAAACAATGGAAGAGTGAAATTTCTACATACTATTTTACAATTTCGAAAGAAATATGACCAATTTTAGGATTTACTTTGTTCGATGAAGGGCCCATTAAGGTAAGAAATACCTATTTCATGTCTTTTCATGAATTTATTCGAGATAGCTTGAAAACTACACGTTAAAATTTGTCACCAACTCGGTGACCATCTCTCGCTTTGCCTTGTGAACATTAAATGTTGGGGGTCCCTTATAACCTCATACAAAGATGTTTTTTATTATTGATGCTGAATTTATATTAGTTTTGACATGATTTCTAGCTACAAAAAGGTCTGGACGGAATACATATATGGAATGCACTGAAGAACAAAAATCCGTACAATCTCAATTCATGCAGTGTGTGTTAGTTTTTGTGAAGTATTAATACCACTGTGTGTTTTGGGGAGTTTTATGGAGAATTCGTCATCTGCTGACCTGTCCTTTTTCCTTATTTTCAGAGGTAAGTGTACTATTATATTTGTATTAATTGTTTATTTCAAATCTGGATGGAAGAGTCACGAGCTACAAAATTAATCCGCTGTTGCTAGCAGATCTTAGAAACAACGATAATAATCCATCTCAAGCGAGAAGAGTGATATTAAAAAATATCAGAGAGAAAGATAAAACACTTTATCACTGGCTTTGAAAATGTGTCGGCTGTTCATTGGCAGACGTCACTTCAATTAAAAATCCAGGACCCCGGCTAGTTGTTGAGCGTTGACGCTGGGAGTCTTTCCTATGTCGCTAACATAAAAAATATGTTTAAATATAGCGTCAAAAAGTTTTGCAAGTCACAAAAAGTTTGGGAAAACGGGTGCAATTAAAAAATGTCAATATAAATAAATATATAACTAAAATACCAAGAACGTCACAAACATACCAACATCTATATATATATATATAGTGACATTACAACGTCACATTTAGCGCTAAAAATAAAAAGAAATATCAAAATTCATCAGATAGAAACAAAATTCACTATGTGGCAGTAGAAACTAATATGAAACATTTATTAAGTGTTGATTTTGTTTTAGTCTTTTCTTTTTTTTTCTTTTTTAACTTTCTTTCTCTTTTAGTATTTTTTCTTGAAATAAAGATTTAAAATCGAATGTTACTCAAACGTTTACAACTAAGAAGACAGACATCACCACACTTTGGGATAAAAATTGATAAGCCGGAGATAAAAGAACAAATACTAGTTCAGAAATTCAGAAATTAATGCATGTATTTATTATTGCACATCTCTGAAGACTGTTCAAAATGTGAGCTATATTTATGCGGTTCCAGTCCATATTTTAATACAGCGTTTTAGCAAAAATAGAAATGCGAGTTTTATTATTACGATGAAAGTCCTGTTGTATTTTTCGCACTAATAAAAACATCGCAGTAGTTTC
>JAOXYJ010132777.1:0-11031 GCA_028566555.1 Lithophaga nigra
TAATAAATGGACTTTTCCTATCTCTTTTAATTGGAGAGTTAAATTCTTTTGTTCTCGTTTGACCTCATTCCCGCCTGTAATGGACAGCTACAGGTAAATTTTATTCACGACTATCCACTACCTAAAACAGTACCCTGACAGCATAATTCATTAAATTCCCATCAAAACTGTACGCAGAAACGTATTTTCATTGTAAGCATCCTCATTAAATGCAGAATACGTGATCTCGTCCTAGCGTCACGAAATAAAATGTCACTTCGTGAAGTTATGTGCGTTTTGGTTAAATGTAAGGTTATGAAGGGTGTGCTGGATATATTGAATTTTAAACGTTTTTATCTTATTTCAGGAGGGAAATTCAATTTTCATTTGATAAAGTAGAGTCTCGATCAATATTTTCCATTTCAATCAATTAATCTTAAATTTATTCATTCATATGATCACTGTCGATCAACCATATAGAATTAACTAGGAAGTATTGTTAATTTTGTTAACTTACAAAAAAAAATATCAAACCTATTTCGATAGTTTACTACTGAAATTAGTGCTGCAAGACTTCAGTTCTTACGTACATACAGACACACGGAGTAACAGAAGCCAAATTTTAATTTTCGCAGTTTCTAGCCAATTTTTATGCATTTCTATACTGATTATTTGCTGTAATACAGATTCAGTTTGATAACAGGTCCTCTAGCTGTACAGTTTGCAAGAAAGGGGAAAAGATTTCTTTCTCTCTTTTTCTATTTTGTAGGATTTGTACAAGTTATTTCTATCAATTATATATATATACTTTAAATATATCCGCCGCCTGTTCTCCTATCTGCCTCCTTCGATTTAACTTGTGTGTAAAACAAGATGTTTTGTACCTACATTGTAGAACTGTTGGTGTTACATAGATAAAAATTGCTCAAGACATTTGTAAAGTCTTGCGCTGGAAATGTAAAATATCATGCTGGAGATGTAAAGTCCTGTGGTTGAGATGTTAAATCCTGCGCCGGAGATATAAAGTCTTGCGCTGGACATGTAAAGTCCCGAACTCTAAATCTCAGCAATACTCTAACCCTAACCCCTAACCCTAGCCTTAATCATAACCCACTCATAACCTGACCGTAACCCTCAGACATCTCGACCATTAAGGTTTAGGGTTTAAGGTAAGGGTAGGGTAAGGTTAAGGTTAGGGTAAGGGTAAGGGTAAGGGTTAAGGTTAAAGGTTAGGGTAAGGGTAGGGTACGTGTTAAGGTTAAAGGTTAGGGTTAGGTATTTTACATCTCAAGCGCAAGAATTTACATGTCCAGGCAAGACTACATCTCCAGCGCATGATTTTATATCTCCAGCCAAGACTTTACATCTCCAGCGCAACAAGACTTAACATCTCCATCTCCAGCGCAATAATACTTTACATCTTCATCTCTGGCGCAACAAGACTTTACATCTACAGCGCAAGATTTTACATCTCCAGCGCAGGTCTTTACATCTCAAGCGCAAGACTTTACGTCTCCAGGGCAAGACTTTACAAACGTGAACTTTTTATCTATGCGAGATCAATAATCTCCGTCGTATTTTTACATGAACAAAATCATAAAGCAACTTTGATTTGGAGTTGCGATCGAGCTATTTTGAGATTTTGCGATATGGCACATGAAATAGTGAAAGTTTAAAATTAAATTTCGGTTTCCATCAGTTATCTGTTGCTTAACGTAAGCACGCCAATTCAAATCTGATATTCTTTTTTAATTTTAAAGGCCAGCTAGTATTGGATTATGACAGATTATAAGGTGGGGATGGGGAAAAGGTTTGCTCGATGGCAATCATTTTCTAATCATTTTCTGGTTAAAAAGCAAAGAAAATTGCGGGTAATGATGAAACCTACCCTTTAACAAAACACTGTCTCAAACCCTCATATTCAAAGTTCTATACTACAGTCAGTGAAATTTAGAACATTTTCTGTTTTTGCAGTTTTTTAAACAGTTAATCCATTTCGGATTAACTGTTGTTACATGTATTAGAATGCAAACTGTCTGGGTCAGATTGCATTTGTCAGAGTTGCATGTTCAGTGCCAATAAAATGTTCCAAAACAGATGGATATTGAGGAAGTGAATTTTAGACAAATACGGAACTAACTGGTATTCGTTTTCACATTACAGAAACACTCGTATGCTAAAGCATGTTCAAAACGGCTGTACATGTACCTAACGCGGGCCATCCCACTTGTCCGATGGCTCACTGGTTCGCAGGTTCATTGACTCGAAGTTTCACCGGTCTGGAAGTCCTTTTGTCCGAAGTTCCAAAAATCCGAACTCTCATGGGTCCTTTCCCCGTTAATACATGATTAGAATGAGTCGTTGGGGTTAATAGTCAGTTTCAGTAATTTTCAAGCTATATCACTTCAGAATAAATGGAGCAGGAAATGCTAGCAAGCAAACTACATGTAGCTGACCAAATGAAACCCACCTCGGGTAGGCATATGGAGACCTTGACATGAAACGGGTGAAGAGGGGTTGAATTGGGTTTGTGGTTATGAGTAGGCGATCTTAACTACTCGGCCACTGAGACACCTTTCCTAAAGGTACATGTACATTTTACATTCATACACATGACATTTGATTTTTAGGACCAGAGGGTTCCTGGAAGATTTTGCACAAAAAAAATCCAGACCAGAAAAAAAGTTAACAACAAAATAGATAAATAAATCAAGATGAAATTCTTCTTTCCCCTTCTTTCAGCTAAGCATGATGTAGACATGTATTTATTTATTATTTCACAGGTTTAATATAATCTTGTCAATCGCCTGCTCTGTATTGGATGGTTACATGTCCTAAACGTGTTATAGTGAAATATTTGTAACGTCATATGTTAATGTCATTATCAGAAGTATGCCAGTCTGACCAGTTTCACAGATATTTATTTGGAATGCGACCGTTACATATCATTCCCCCCTTTACATGATTAAAGAGCAGTAATTGTGTTTGTACAGACTGTAAACAAATAAATAGCATGTTATACATTTGTCGATATACATTTGTTTCCTTAATCACTTCATCATTTGGATGAGGTCAAACTTTCAGTGATTTGACCACGTGAAAGGATATTTTTATGACTTCTACATGAAAACTAAAATCGAAGAACACCACTGAGAAAAACTGTTGGGGTTCGAGGAATGTGATAATGTTCTAGATCTAATTTTCGTAACTTTTTCATTTCTATGGATATCTTAAAATTTATACTAGAAAAAGTGGGTACGAAATTCCCATATTATCTGGAATCACACATTCATCGTATCTTGTATTCACTTAAAAAGAAGAGATTTGCATGTACATGCACACGAATCGATATTGCTGTTCTTCGTCTTAATGTCAACCTGATGCATTAATTCAAATCAAAAATTAAAAAAAATAAATTAAAAAAATCGATTAATTCAAGTTGCCGATATAAAACCAATTATTCGAATTCATATATTTGCATTTGTGCCACAAAAAATAGTTTAATTGCAAAGGGGCTCATTATAATGCAAAACTACGAAAGCCTATTGCATGATGTATCTCGCAATTGGAGATGAACTTCTCGTAAAAGCGAGGAAATATCGCCGAGATCAAGAAAGCAATGAAATTTACAATTTACGGACGTATACACAAATTTGGCACAATATTTGAAGGGAATTTTCATTTTCCTGCTAATACATGTAAGCGAACATTATTTCATATACAGAAAACACTGTATTTGTGCTAACTACAAAATGTATATGCTTGTCCTTATTATCATGTAATTTTTAAGAATTCTTAAATGATAATTTAAGGATAAAATTTGAAATTGATTTACATTTGGACAAATTTTCTCGCCCTGAAAGTGCGAAATGATTGAAAATGCTTTTATACGCATATTCAATTAACAATATTTGTCTCGGCAGACTTTGGAAACTTGATTGCTGTCAAAAACTAAATTGAGATTCGAAATCGGACTCACTAATTCTATACAAAAAGATTGTGAAAGAGCTCATATGACAAATAAGACTACATTTTAATGAGTACTTGTTAATATTGCCCTCAATACTTTCTGACATAGTCCTGTCAAATTAACAAGTAATATTAAAACTAATTCAGAGATTAAATAATTCGGCGGACAGAAACTTTTGACCGTATGAACAACTCCTGTCACCTAATTTTCAGATGTTCAAATTCTTTCGCTCGTCCGCCGTTTAAGACTGAATAACCGTACAAACTTCAGAGCCGTAAGAAAACAATTAATACGGGGAAATATGTATATAAAAGACTTCAATGACTGTCTGACTTTAATAAATTTTATTGACAACAATATTTTTTATTTTAATGATATAATAGCCGTTACAAGTAATATATCTAAATATGTAGTGTTGAGCAAACTTAAAGATAAATAAAACTGGATTTCGTTCTGAAAATTAAAAATCAAGTAACAGGCAGAAATTCTTTTTCCACTAAATTATTTTATAAAAAGTTCATAGATCTAATTTTCATAAAACGCGATTGCTATAATAGAGAAATGGTTGAAAATTTTAGACAATCTGAATGATATACATATAGAAAATCTTTTGCTTTATCTTCAGTCAATTTTTAAAAGTAAATAAATTGAAAGTATTCAGATGGAAATTGTTACACTATATAATTCCGTCGAACAATTATTATTTTAGTGGATTATATGTAATAACAAATTATGCAATTACTTAAAGAATGAAGAAGAAGACTATTATCACTTATTTATAACCTGCTCCTTTTTTAAAGAACTCTGGGATAAAGAAAAAGACGCTAGGTATTGATATTATTTCACTAAAACATTTGGTGTTGGGATATAAGATAGATGATCTGCGGTTCTACGATATATCTGAACAAAAAAACTAAATCTAATGATTACTTTGATCATTTGAAAAAAAAGAAATAAAACAGAGGAAAAGATATTTCAAAGAAATCTTTTTTCGTAATAGATTATATAATATAATCGTTTAATTAGTCGGTTCTTTACTTTATAGAAAATCTAACTGCTGTTTTAAGAAGAACATACATTTATTTTTTAGAACCATGTATATTGATATATTAAGTATATTCCCTTTTCAGTTATGTAAATAAAGAATCTTGGACTGAGCCTGGCTTTCCAAGACCACATGTAACAGACAGAATATTGAATAAATTCATAATAAGAAAAGACTTTCATAGACTGTAACATTTCTAATTATCTCGAAATTACGATAATTTACTCATAATTACGAGATAATAATTCGTAATAACGAGATAATTATGTCGTAATTACAATAACATACCCCCTTAGTACGGAATTACGTACTAGAAAATTATCTCTTAATTACGAAAAAAAATTAATAAATATTCTTTGTAACAAAGGCTTTTGCGCAAAATTTTTGCGTTGTATCGCAGAAATATTTGTACTACTTCACAAAGTTGCATCTAAATGTTAAATACATGCATCAGTAGATGTTTCGTCTGTAATCCTACCACTGACCGTACCCCACGTAACGGTCACATAAATGTCAAAATTACCATACAGTACTTATCTAGTCTGAAATAATTAAAATGAGTGATGTACTTGTCTTTTGATCAACCCTATGACCCTATTCCCACGGAAACATAAACGGGAGGGTTTTTGCTAAGTAAATCTATTTATCTCGTATCAAACTAACGACGTAAAATTAAAGTAAATTTTTGCAGAAATGTTATGTACTGTCAGATATTGAATCACAAAAGCCTAGGCCGAAATATAGTTGCCCCTTTTCAAATTTTCTATCACATGTCCCTGACCTTCAGCATGTTTAGTGGGACCATTCCTGATTTTGAGGGCACAGGTAACTGACACACTTCATCATGTACTGTTGCAAATGAAGTGCACCCTTTTTTTGTTAACAAAGTGGGGCGCAAACTCACAATGCAGAGGTGATAGGCTAGTGATTTTACAGGTAATAAACCAACTACCTTAACCACTGGGCCACTCTGCCCCATGCATATAAAGGAAAATGGAGGTGACCTTGCTTTTTTCAGCATTAAAAGCTCTACAAAGCCTCCATTGGTAGAAGGCATACAATGTTTCCTTTTTTAACGAGTTATTGCCCTTTAAGCATCAAATTTGACACTATCTCCACTTTTTATACAAACTTTTTTTGCATTGTATACTGTTGTATGGCATTAGCGGCGGTGGTGTCCTTGTCGTTGTTAAAAGAGAATGACGATTTAAAAGTCCTCCAATTTCAACAAAATTTAATATCTAGGGGCAGTTTTACATTACAATCAAAATGCTGATTAAAAAAAATCAAAATTTCATACTGGTTGCCATCTAAAAAAATAGGCGAATAAAATTTAAAAAGTGCTCCAATTTTATAATGAAAATTTTATATCTAGAGATAGTATAAAGTTTATATTTCAAACAAAATGGTGATAAAAAATTCAAAATGGCTGCCTCCCAATTAAAAAAACATTTCCTTTCCATTCCGAAACTTTAGTCATAATTTACTGATTGTTATTAAATCTTGATATATTGCATCTGACCACTAAATGAAGCTTCCCATTTTATTTGGGGTTGTTAGGCCCTACCGTTATGAAATTTAAGGACCTAAATTAAAGAGTGCTCTGATTTGATCCAAATTTGATATCTAGAGTTAGTTTAAAATTACGACCAAAATTGTGATAAGGAAATTTCAAAATGGCTGCCACCTCCAAAAAGGGGAACCAAATTGAAAAGTCCTCCTATTTGAAAAAAAAGAATTATTTAGGAGTAGATTAACATTTAGAAAAAAAGTAAGGCAAAAAAATATATAACATTGTGCCTTTGTTTCCGCTAAACATGATGAAAAAAATTAGGGTTGGAAGATGGGCAAATAATTTAATTTTTTAAAAAGTTTTTGACTGGTTTCCATAGGAGATTCAGCCTGAATAGTGCTTGATCAAAAATGGCAAAAAAATGTTTAGGGTAGGCACTAAAAATTAGACCAGAAACACAATTATTTTTATACTTGGCCTAATTCAAAATTTCAAAATGGCCACTACCTCTAAAAAAGGAAGTCCAAAATCAAAAAGTGTCCCCTACCATTTAAATTTAAGGGACCTAAATTAAAGAGTGCTCTGATTTGAACCAAATTTGATATCTAGAGTTGGTTTAACATTACGATCAGAACGGTAATGAGCAGAACACAATTATTTTTTTACTTTGCTTAATTCAAAAATTCAAAATAGCCACTACCCCCCAAAAAATGGAAGTCCAAAATCAAAAAGTGCTCCGACTTGAAGGAAAGAAACTTTATATCTATCAATGGGTAGTTTAACATTATCGTGTCATAACCTATTTTTACGGAAACCAGTTTTGTTGGGTAGGCTTTCCCATTGCACCTGCGCAGTAATAGTTGAGCATGAGGTCCCCATTTTTTGTGACGTTACAATACATGTAAACAACCAAAACATGTTATTACTATAATAATAATAATATAATAATAAATTTTATTGTCAAATAAACATACATACATGTTTGTGACAAAAAAGAGAAGAGTACTATTAGTTAAATGAAGTAATCATGCACAAATTAAGAGACTTCTGTCCTCAGTTCTAATGACTTTGTTAAGTAGAAGCCAATAATTTTGACATGAGCTGTAGTTGTAGGGTTAAGAAGATAAATAAGTTTTTGTTCATTTCAAAATTGCATAAAATTTGGGTTTTCATGTGTAAGAGTTTCAAATAGATCTGTTCTCAATTTACGGTTTATAATACATTCCAATATAAAGTGTTCTTCGTCCTCAATTTGATTACATGTTTTACAAAGTCGGTGTATTCTAGGTATTTTTGTATATCTCCCTTTGTCTATTTCCAGGTTATGGTCACTAATTTTGGTAAAGCATCTTCTGATGTCGTAATTATAATATGATAAATAAAATTCTCTATCTAAATTTAATTTGAGTTTTTTATACAAGAACATTTTACTATTTTCATTAAAACTTTTGATTTTGTTTTCACACATTTGTTTATATCTCGTATTTAGTTCCTGCTTTATAAATGGTTTAAGTGACTTCACTTCTTTCAAATTTTTACAATTTGAAATTTTATCTAAAATGTTTTGATCCGAAGTTATATTTTTGACAAATGTAAACCATGAATAGGTGCCCTGTGAATTAAGAGATTTTGATAATATAAAAGTTCTTTTAACAAAGGATTTACATTATCAGTGTGGAGCCAGGCCAGATATAAAATTGACTGTGTCATTATATAATGCTCTATGGGAAACCTTCCCAGTTCTGCTCTTACTCCAATATTGAGGATGTCTTTTTGGTTCCTAGAGTATATTTACAGAAGTTCAAGTGAATCCTCTTGCAAGGCATTTTATCAATAAAAGATAAAGTATCTATGTCTTTATTATTTGTTTCTGCTCTACGATTAGCTCTGTAATATTTCAATAACTATCCATAAAGGATATTTCAGCGTAATAAGTTAACACTGGTTGAACCAACTTATCAAAAAGATTATTTGAACTTTGACTGGGATATTTCCTAATGAAGCCACTCTAGATTTAATAGAAAACAAGTAACTTCTGATCAATTGATAAAGTTAGTCACACTGTGTACACTATGATTTTATTTATATTTTCAGAAACCAGTTCTTTAGAAATTTATAGTAGACAACAATGCCTCCTAAGAGAACTTTGAGAAATTTAGTAAGTTTATTATTATTCACTGACAATTACAGTGATTGATCTGGGATTTCCGAAAAGGTGGGTCTCTTTTCCTGAAAAAGGAAGGGCGTAGATCCTGTCCTACTTTAGTTACTTCTTATTATTTCAACCGAAATTTTCTCCCAAAAGGGGAGGAGGAACCCGAACCCTACCTAAATCTGCCATTGATTTTACAACACTGATATAGTGATTGTGTCTGTTTGCCTGTAACACCAGTAAAGACACTATATTCATGATATTCATGTATATTTACACTCACAACCATGGAAAAGGGTCTTAAAGAATTACTTGTATATGTATCTTCACCAGTTACTACTAACTAAAATTGAGACATTTGGATGAACAAGAAGCTTATTTATTTTAAGGTCAGAGGTCAAAGTTGAAAGTTACAGCAAGACTAAGAATAATTATACCCCCCACTCATAGAGTGTGGGCTATATTGCAATCACCTTGTCTGTTAGTCCGTCCGTTAGTCCATCAGTCCGTTAGTCCGTTCAAACTTTCGTTACAGATTTCTCAGCTTCTACTTGAAGAAATGATTTTATATTTGGTATATGGCATTGGCATAGTGACTTGTACCGTGTCTCTCCTTTTCAGGGTGACCGCACGATTTAAAATTTTTCATGCTTGCTGTAATGAAAACTTTCGTTACAGATTTCTCGGCTTCTACATGAAGCAATAATTTCAAATTTGGTATTTGGCTTGGCATAGTGACTTGTACCGTGTCTCCCCTTTTCAGGTTTATCACACATCTACTTCCTGTTTACCGAACGACTTAGAATTGCCAACAAATGAACGAGTGGTGGTATTCGTAGCACGACGCAGTGTGCAACATCTTCTTAGATTCTTTAGATAAGTGTATGGATTAATACAAGAAGATATTTTGAGCCTTGCTTAGGGTGTTTAGGCGATTTTAAGCTGTCGACAAAAGATATTACTCATGTGTATCAAAGTCATATTCACGGTGTGTAAAGCGATAAATAAGACTTAGAAATCCACTGCAGAATTCAGTCTCAATGGCAATAGAGATCAAAAACTCAAATTCTGAGAATATGTTGCGAAAAGTCACCTCCTTCCGTCGAGTTGTAGTACAAAAACAGTGACTTGTTTCAGGTTTAGTCAACAGAGCTATGTCTCAACAGGGCCACAATGGAGAAAGAGCCGAAAAAAGTTATGTGACTTGGGACCACGAGGTAAAGCATTTGTAAGTGTATGGGAGAAACCGACATCCGCATGATAGTAGTTTGACCTTTCGGACTTATGTATAAAGATTTCACTTAATTTTCTTCAGTATATGTGCCTCCTGTGAAACTGGTGTAGTTTTATATTATTTCTGCATTTATGTAAATGTGACGACAGACATTTTGTATTCTGAAAGTGAACAAGAAAGAAAATTGCCAATTTCAAACACACTTTTTTAATATACAGGCCGACTTTTTCATTAATTTGAGCTAGTATTTGGCAGAGATGATTTGAAATAATGTGTATTGCAGCACAAACCAGGATACAGTGAAATATTGAAGGCTATCCCCAATATGAGGGTCTAAAGGGAGATGCTGATTTTCTGCAGTCTAAATAAGCACAAATTGTAACGATTGGAATTTTGGGGGGAAAGTATCTAGCCCGTTCGATGAATTGTAATGTATTGATTTAATAAGGCCCCAAGGGAACCAAGGGGTAAAGAAATAGGACCTGGTTTCTCCGGCTGCGGGGTACAACCCCTCCTCAATGGAGCGTTGTGCGGGATGTAAAAATGCACAACTCGTCTGTCGGAAGTGGACGCAAAATCCGAGGTCCCGTGTTGGGAGAATACAACGCTCTCTGCACGCTAAAGAACGCTTGTAGCAAGGTGATTACAAGTGGTACGTAGGTGATCGGTTACAAAGCTAAATTTGCCGTCCCTACCCATCCTGTCTCCTTTTTTTCCAATGGCAATCAAAATTGTCCGTCCCTTCTCCCGGTACCCCACTTTTCAGATCCTACCAATTGATATACTGTTAATTTGTTCTCGTTCTGAATATGCATATAATTTTGCCGCTGGGAGTTAAACAAACAACAGTCAATCAATCAATCAATCACTTAGGTGGAAAAACACTTTTTTCATAGAAAAATTTAGAGGGGAAAAACATTTTTGAATAATTTAAAATAATGGGTGTATCTTTTTTTTTCAAGATACAATAGTTGACATTTACCGGCTCATCCATCAGATAAATATTGCACCGTCCCTTAAAAGTTTAGTTATATCCATACGATCTGATCAAAACCTGAAAATAAAGTAATAACAAAATACCGAACTCTAAGGCATAGTCAAAAGGGGAAGGCATATTCAAAAGGGGAAGTCCATCAAA
>JAOXYJ010132888.1:0-11028 GCA_028566555.1 Lithophaga nigra
TCCGAACAATGAAAGTGACTATCAGATAACACTTTAAAGGATCATTAATTTAAAATGTTATTTGAATTATAGTTGTTTTCCAGATCGAGGGTTATTACTGTCATAAAAGTTATTCAGTCAAGGCTGTGTCAAGTTTAATTTAAGCAGGGACGTATATCCAGATTTAAGGTCATCACTTCGGTATGGTCGCCATCACCATTATGGGGTGTCGGTATCACAGGTGATAATGTAAATGTTCCCTGTAGTCGTCACCCGTTCTCCTGTTCTTGTTATTGGCTCCAAAACTATGTAACTCTCGACCGCGATCGGTATTTAGAGCTACTAGGTTTCTCACAATTTTGTGACTTTTGCTGCCATACAGGATAATACCACGGGTGACATGTGTAGCAGGACATGCTTACCCTCCCGGAATGCCTGATGCAATTCCCGTTTTTATGAGAGTTCATATTGTCCTACTTTTGGTTTCTGGTGTATATGTCGGTTTCTGCTTCCTCGTTTGTGTTTGATTTCTTATTGATTGCTGTCTTGTCTTTAATGTTTGTGTTTTTTTCATTCTTCGTTAATTTGCCCTCTGGATATACGATGTAGTGAACTTCGGTAATTTTCTCATCCTATTTTACACAACTGAAAAATTGTTCATTCCCATTACCATTCTTCACTTGAATCTGTGATCTCTCATAGGAATGTTTAAGCATACTTTTGTATTTAGTCGACATACAACAGCCGATATCATGGACTTCTAGAAGCAACTAAAGCCTTACTTGACCTATATCGCTCACCTGGCTTACATGTGCCCATTTTAGAACCACTACATAGTAAACATTCAAAGGAAAACTAAATTACATACAGTAATAAGCTTATTTATACCCAAATTGCAAAACACTCGAAATTAAACAGTTCCAATTCATTCAATACACAGGTCAAATCTGAGTCAATTTTTTCTTTTACAGACGTTTTGGACGTTTGAAGATGCTGTCAGCCACCTAATTACTAACAATGCGAAACCTTTGTAGAGGAGTGCTCAGTCATCATTCATGTAAAGTTTCAAAATATTTGGCCTTGTAGCTTCAGAGATTTTTGGACATCGGCCCGTCAGAAACAAGAATTACAAATGGCAGCCATGTTAGTTGACCAACTGGCATGAAATGTGCTTTCTAAATGTATTTTCCCACACAGTTCAATACAAAACTATTTTCTGCCATTGAAGCCATGTTAACTGTCGAGGTATAAATTATGTGTAACCATCTGTTACCAATAAATAACCAATGTAACTTCTCTAAAAACGAACCCTGACCTGCAGAAAATACGATAAATAAGGACTATACTATAAATATACCATTATTTGTAACTTTGTAACTGCCAATTACCATACCTTAATAAGGGTTACAACTGCTAATGGTTGATTTTATGCACACATTTTTGCACATATATGTAACTGCCCGATCAATACAAAAAGAATTTTTATAGTTTTTCTTCACTTCTGGCCTTGTAGTTTCAGACAAGGCTAATCATAACCAAAACTTGCCTGTGACCAATCGGTCGTCAAGAAACAAGAAACTTTGTAAAGGATTTTCGAATTTATTTCCAATAAATGTCTGTACTGAAACAAGAGGCTCACCAACGCCTTTATTGCTCACCTGGCAAATCACTAGATTCTGTAAACTTTTCTGAACGAAATGCCAAAGAAACTCCACATAAAATTTTGACTTACAGGTATAGCCATTTTTAATCAGCATAGAAATTTTGTACAACTGTAGATTGTTTCTGTGGATTTTTCCACATACAAATGTATTTACCTTAGAACCCTGTTTTAAACAATGTCAAACAGACTCTTGTTCCTTGGATTTCTGGTAAGTCCTTGTTCCTTCTCTCACACATATACACAATTGTGACAAAGCATTCACGGAAAACCTCTACCAAGGGACAGTTACATTGACTTTATAGTGATGCATGAGACTGTGGGCTGTATTGGTTTGTACCGGATTTTTTTGTCAGCAAAAACACAAACTTTACACAGAACCATCAATGGAATCAAAAACAGTTTGACTGAGACAGTGGCAGCTGAGAAGATGATCCCTGATAGTTTTTATAGTCCAGTATTAAACTGTTCTTTTGTGGTGAAATCTTGAGTACATGATAAGACAAAAACAGGAAAAAGTTTCACTGGTTATAGGACATCTTAAAGGAGATCATCCATAAAAAAACTGCCTAGTAATAGCTTCACTGACTAAATGGAACGTGAGAAGATCTTTAAATTTCCACGGTGGCAGCCATCTATATTTACAATCACAAGAACCCTATACATTGTACTTTGTGCAAGACAATCCAATCAAAATATTTGTCATGTAACAGTTTCACTGACTACAGGTTGTCTAAGAGATTTAAAGGTGTTTCCCATAGGGTCTGATACTAAATTATGTTTTGTGGTGGAAACAATTTTGGACTTCTGATCGACAAAATGTATCAATTTGGTAGATAACCATCCAAGGAATATTCCCATGGTTATGGTTCCATCAACCATATGGTTTCTGACAGGAAAATCTTTGATTTTTCAGCCAATCAGTACACATAATAGCCCATGGCAGCTATATTGAATTTTCCATACAAAAAACAATTCTGTAGAGATCCATCCAAGGAACATTCCTGCCAAGTTTACTTCAAAGCTCTCAAGTGGTTTCGGAGAAGAAGTATGAAATGTGAAAGCTAATGCTAACAGACAGCAGCAATGGATGCCAAAACACTCACACAGTTCTTTCCATCAGATGCACTAGAAAAGGACCACCATAAAATGTATAAGCAATATTGAATTTCATCACAAACTGCTCCATCCAATATCTTGACTTTCTGGTGACAAAAGCTGGGTTTATAATAAAGTGTATGGTGTACGAAAGTCTCTTAAACTTGAATTTCTGTCGGTGAAATGAACAACATAATTTTTTGTTCTGTTTTAAAGTGGTTTGACAAATATATTGAAGTATTTGATCCTTGGCATAAAATTACATCTTAGGGCCACTTTCACTTTTATCAGGTTATTTGTACAGTAACTGTACTGCTCACACAGAATCATAAAGTTTCATATTATGTAACCAGTAGACGGTGTGGTCATTACACAAAAAGTGACATAATGTGATGAAAGGTAAGGTAATATGTTAACAACAAACATATGTCATTGTCTATGAAGGTTCCAGCTTGGTTCTATGGACTGAATAAGGATGAATACTTTTTATAATTATTCATATACAATATATGTACTTTACCAGCAAATATAAAATTGTTACAAATTTTAAACATTTATTTGTGCAAGCTTCATAACCAGGAAAAATAGCAAGCCTCTGGTGAGATTATCTCTCCTGTTTAGCAGTGAGTACAAATAAATTTTTGTTTTGCCAACAATGTACATCAGAACTTCGGTAACTTGAACACCAATAACTCGAACACCTTGGCGACCTCGAATTACTTTTTGAGGCTGTCATAGAAGAATTCATGTGTTCGAACCTCGAATTTTCGAACACCTCTTAGCTGGAACTGTTTTTGTCAGTCCCTTCAGTTTTGAGCGACCAAAGTTCAACTGTTTTACATATATTGTGATTATCCTGCAATAACATAGATATTAAAATCTATTGAATTTACACAAGAATACAGCAGAAATAAGTCACAGGTAGGCCAATGTTTGTGTTGCATGTCCTCTTCACTGTTCACATTTAACTAGTCATATGTCTATGGCTGTCCCGTCCTCATAAAAACAGGGTATCAGGAGACTTATCATGCTACAAGCATACAGTTGTATCTATTCAACAGACTTTATTTGGTTGATTCCATAGCAACCGAAGGATAAAACTATATATCCTGTAAATTCATATTGTTGGAGGAGGAAGCTGGGGTACCTAGGCAATAACTGGTAAAATTTATCATTAGGTTCCAGTCACGTCTACCTTCATTTACGTTCATCAAAAGTCAAGCCTAAATTCACAATCTTAATGGTGACAGGTTGATAGCATAAATCGACTTCTTAAACCATTAAAGAGAACCTTTAAACTGTATGATGTTCTTCAACGAAGGATAATAACATTTTCTTCATGACTGATTCTATTGTTGTTTGCATATTATTTTTATTGTTTTCATATGAAATAGATAAAAAATAACATAAATATCACAGTAAAAAAGTTAGTATTAAAAAAATATAAAACTAGAGGCTCACTATGAGTCTGTATTGCTCAGCTGGTTCTAAACTAACCAATTCTAAGTCTTCCCAAGAAGAAGATCTTCAAGTATACTTCCCATAAGGTCCAATGTTAAACAATGTTCCATGTTGGTGGTCATCTTTGAATTCCAATTGGCATCAAAAGTTTTTGTAATGGATCTTCCACTGAACATTTATGGGTATGCTTTAACTGTTGCAATCAATTCCAAGAAGAAGATCATTAAGTATATTTAACATAGGGTCCAATGTAAAACTCTGCGGCAATCCTTGAATTCTGAACAACATCAAAAACATGGTTTTGGTAGAAGATCTTCCACTGAACATTCATGGACACGTATAGCTTCAACTGTCGGAGCCATTTCCAATGAGAACACCTTCAACTGTACTTCCCATAGGGTTCAATGTCAAATTATGTTCAACAGTGGTATTCATCTTGGAATTCTGATCTGAATAAAAAAACATGGTTTTGGTAGAGGACCTTTAGTGTCAAATGTTAAAAATGCTCCATGGTGGAGGCCATCTTTAAATTCTGATCGTCATCAAAAACATGATTTTGGTAGAGGACCTTCCCATGAATATTTATGGATATGTTTAGCTTCAACTGTCACAGTTGTTTCCTAGAAGATCTTGTACTGCAATGGCGGCCATCTTGGATTTCAGATTGGCACCAAGGACATCATTTTTGTAGATGACCTGCCAAGGATTATTCACACAATAAAACAATTCCATTGGATGTGTAGTTTCTGACAAGAAGATCTTTGAAATTTCAGCTAATCAAACATATTATTGGCCCTGGCTGCCATGTTGAATATCTGATACGAACGAAGAATATTTTTTTTTATCAAGTACCTTCCAGTGCACATTCCTGCCAAGTTTGGTTACATTAGGCCAAGAAGTTTCTGAGGAGAAGATTGAAATGTAAAAGCTTACATCAGACTTACGACAATGGATGACGATGGATGCCAATTGGTGGCAATAGCTCACATGGCCCTTTAGGACAGGTAAGCTAAAATCTCTTCCTCCTTTCTGCAATCACATTCACTATGTAAGTATCTTACATTTATGAAACTACTGTAAAATAGTAAATGTCAATAAAATAAAGTTCAACTGAGAGAAACTTAAAATTTATAACAATAACATCAGATGGTCCGACTTTTACCAGCTGTATGATGATCCAAACCAAAGTATTTTAAAATGGTAACTTATACTCATAACAGTGATAATATCAAAATAGTTACTGTTATTCTACTGGCTTGATGGATGGAATTTAGAGACAAAGTCATTAAGGGAGGTAACTGTGCCAACTCCAACTTGTGGATCCATGCTGATAAAATCATTTATATTGTTGTCTGAAACTGAATAAAGACGAAAGTTATGACCTTTAATTCAACAATTCAATTAACCTGTCTAATTTCTATACTGAAACTAAGAAGTAATTGATCCTTTGACCCTTAGCCAGATAAACTAATAATTTTTTCATACCTTCAGTACTTCATTTGCAATAATTTTTTCTTTAATATAATTTGCTTGTAATTTTGAAGCTGTTGTAAATGTGTACAAGTGAAGAAAATTGTTAATGCCCTCAGAATGAAAGCATGAGATTTCTGCATTATAATATTCATGCATTTATATCTATAATCAATAATTGTTATGAGGTACTCCTGAACTAAACAAGAAAAGACAACCAATGATCTTTGAGAATTTTGGGATAATGTACTGTTTTTGATATTATCTTGTGTTCTATAAAAGTTTTGTCAGCATATGGGGTCTACATTTAACAACTGATCTGATATTCCAGACAGCTTGTGTCCACTATAGTGACTTTCTACATAGAGGGTTATTACTGTCATAACAGCAAATTACATAGGTTTTATGGTTGCCATCAGGTGTTGGAGAGTCTGTATGCATGATAATTATGGACATCATTCTCACTTCCTGATTTACCACTTGTTACTGGCTTTATAAACAGAGCAGTATGACAGGTGTCACATGTGGACCAGGACATGCTTGCCCTTGTAAAGCACCTGATGTCATTTTTGGTTTTTAAGGGGGTTTGCATTATTCTAGCTTTAGTTCTCAGGGTTGTGTCTGTGTTTGCTTTTTTGTTCATGTATGTGTTTGATTCTTCATTAAATAATGGTCCTGTCCTGTCCTATGGAAGCTGGCTTTCATGCACTTCTGTAATTTTCTCATCACATGTTTTAGATTATTTTCTTGTTCTATGAAAATTCTTCAGTCCCCAAAGGTATCACCAGCCCAGTAGTCAGAACTTCGGTGCTGACATGACATCAGTTTTTACTGATGATGCTTTGATACCATTTCCAAATTCTGCAGTCATATAATTTTAGAAACTTTTTTAAAACTAAGGTTTATCTTACATCTTACATAGTTCCACATATAAATTGGTTAAGGCGACCATGTCGGAGGTTATAACATTAATTTAGGCTTCATGTAGTCTTGACTGAATAACTGTTGCTACAGAAATAACACTTTATATAGAAAACCGCTACGTTTGACACAAGCTCTAGAGTAGCGGATCGACTGACAAATGTACACTACTATATGCTTGCCATGTTAGAATATTGGTACTATCTATGAATAAATATAAAAATTGGAAAATTGTAGTCATCATGTTTGTGATATAGTTTTGTCTTTAACCGTCCTCCGCTGTAGATAGGTCTAGGAGTACAAGGAAGCGTAGCATACCGATATGCCAGACTCATAAAATCCTTTGGAATGCACAATGGCGAGAACAAACTGGACGTGATCGCGTGATGAGACCTGGTGAGTCGACAGGATAAGCGTCTTCTGCTATAAATGCATCACCCGTCAGTCAAAAAACTTATGTCCGAGTAAAACGGAGATTTATCTTAAGTATCCTTACTTTCAAACTCTATGTTGACATGAAAGGATGCATTGATCATTGCATTTCTTACCACATCTATCACATAAAATAGTCAAGTCTATGTTTCTCATGTGACAACAAAAAGAAATTGCAATTTAACTTGACATCGGAGATACGGATAATCTGAAGCAATACTCCAAGCTGGAAGTGGTTGATGTACAATATGTATTTGTTTGAATACCTCTAAGCCTAGATTAATTCGTTTTATGCCATTTATTTTGTTTGCATTCAGAATCAGAGGCGTAAACAGGCTTTTTTTCATGTATTATTAGTTCCTTTTTTTTCGCAAAAGGAGGGTTTGCGAGAAGGCCGTTTTTCGGCCCATCGTAGAAACCTATTTTATGTATATAAAATGGAAGAACACTTAATAGGTGAAAGAAATTCAGCATGTCTTTTCTTGACCACACCCCCATTAATCACGTGCTCAGCAATAAATATTCTGAATAATATGCATTTTTCTTCTATGCATTATGAAGCTTCTCCAAAAAAGAAGAAATTCTGTATTTAAACATTAAAAGAATAGTTCTGTATTACTCTTTTCAGTTATTTTTCGATCAAGATGTGAACTTCAATTAAATTGCAATTTTAGTTTATATACTTTACAAAATATCTTCGGAGTAAAGATTTAAGAGAAGATCAAGATTACAATGTAAGACACCTGCAGTTTTTTCCAATGAAACAAAAGCAAAATAAGATATTTCTTAATCATCCTTATAAATTTTGTGTGCTTTTAAATTATATAATGCAAATATGAAGCGAATATTGGAAGGTATTTCACTTTTCGGTAGAAACTTTATTTAATATATACATTCCAAAGCTTCTAATTCTGCCCCAACAGAGAGAATATTTAATTATCCGATGAAAATCCAAATCAATGTCATTAAATATGCATGCTAACATATTAATAAATATTAAATATTATCATTATCTTGCCATTAAAATTACACTCTTCAAGAATGAATCGAAAGAGAAATTCACTACATTAAGTGCAGTAAATTTTCGATAAAATATACATGATTTAAGATATCTTATATCTGTAGAATGAAAAGACAGAAGAATGAACGTACAAGATGAATAATTATAGAAATAAATAAATTATTCTGAAATCCTTGCCATATGTCAATCCGTGCTGGCTGTATGAAGTTTTGGATTTTCTTTAAAGTTATTTTATTTAACTTGTGGTCCAGAACTGAATGATCGAAAACAATGACAAGTTTTTTATCTTCTGTCGTGTCATGAAGTGTACCTACATATAATCATGTTCAGGATACAATTGATATTCTAAACGAATGACTACTATTTTCCTTGCACACACCATTTAGATATGAACAT
Source organism: Lithophaga nigra (assembly GCA_028566555.1). NCBI lineage: Eukaryota > Metazoa > Mollusca > Bivalvia > Mytilida > Mytilidae > Lithophaga > Lithophaga nigra. The sequence continues at coordinate 8,439 of JAOXYJ010132888.1, forward strand.
GAAGAAATTACGATTCAAAATTTTATTTGAACATAGCAAATTCTGTGAACAAACTCAAAGACCATTGTCTCCTTATCAAATAAACAGATCCAATTTTTTTTTGTTTGATCGCAATCGGATATCTGCCTGGCACAACATACTTGAATCGTAGCTCTATTGTGAGAAGGTAAGAAAACCGAAGGATCAATCCGTAAACAAAGCAAATAAAATCGATTACTAAGGGACGCAGACAAAATCCGGATTAAGACATGGACAAACAAAATCAAAGACACAAAAAACAGGAAAAATAAAAACGACGATCCCACCAAAAACATGGAATGTAATTCACCGAAGCTTATTCAAAACGTCCAAAAACTATATATGAACTTGTTATCATGAATTGTTGATTTGCCATCACGGATTAAATTCGTTACCACGAGATTTTGAATTCTTTACAGCAAATCAAATTCGTTCTCACGAATTTCGGAATTCCTCATCATGAATTTTAGAATGGTTGCCACAAATTAAATTTGTTCTTACGAATTTTTTTATTATAATACTTAGAATTTGTTACCACGGCTGAAATTCGTGATCACAGTTTTCAGGAGTTCTTAATAATGAACTTAATCTGTGATCAGTGATCAAGATTTCTAAAATTCGTGATAACGAAATCAAATTATGTATTTTCAACGTTCAAAAATGAGACTTGACAACTTTATTTAGATTTCTTGTCTTACTGGTTTTGACATTCCATGGAATTGACTTCTTCCCGGACATTCCCACTTACAATGTGACGGGTGCCGTCGACGGAACAGGACATGCTTACCCATGTAGAGCACCTGATGTCACTCCCGGTTTTTGTGGGGGTTCATATTGTAAGTGCTTTGGTTTTTGCGTCGTATTGTTCATGTTTTCTTTTTCTTCTGTTTTCTTTTTTATTTGGTTTTATGTCGTCTTCTTGTTGTTTTTGTGGTTTTTTCGTTTATGTCCTCGAAATTTTGTCTTGTCTATGGCTTCTGCCTTTCTGAACTTGTTCCTTCGGTATACTATTGCCGATATCTAAATGAGCTTCTTGATTATGCACTTTAAATTCTCGTATGGTAAGTACAAAGAAAGTCTCTCACAGTTTATATCCAGACACTCTATATGTCTGAAAAAAATATATCAAGGACAATTGATTATCAGTTTGTTGTTATTTACTGTTTATTATCCAGTAAAAATTAGCCATGGTCTGAAATAACAGGTTATCACTGAATCCAGAACTTGCATTATGGAGAAATAATAGAAAATTTTATGTTCTTTTTAGCGTAGATAATTCCATTTTGAGACCCTGACACTTTGACGTGATCAATTGTATGGGAAAAGGTATTTACCAGAATCAAATGATGAAAAATTAATTGAACACACTCGACCAAAGAATGAATGACATCTCTTTGTTGTCTGTCGTTGAAAACATCAGCAGATTTGACGTCTTGCACTAGGACGAAATACAGTGACCATTTTAAAGGCTACGATAATCAAGTAACACTGGAGGAAACACACGCACAAACTATTAAGATCGTGATGTAGTGTCTCTACAATGTATAAAAATTCAATAAAACTAACCAATGGCAATAGTTTCCTATGTCTCACTATTAACTGGTTTTCATCACTTAAGTGAAGTTGTCCAAGGCTGTTAGAAAACAATACTTCTAATATAAGAAAATATATCGGATATCTAAACGTATCTTTACGTAAACACTCAGCTGTAATTGAACTTGTTTAACATTATTGCAATAATTCCAAATAATACTAAGAACATCTTTTGGCTTAGGGGGCATATACACATAGTAAGTTGGCTAAACGCGTCAAATTAGATTGACAAATTACAAGTACAAATGGGACAAAATAATAAAATACATATTTCAATTAGCAAGCAAATCATCTAAATTTCTTTATATTTCATGATTTGAAGTGCACAAGTTAATGCACTATGGGTATTCAGTATTACTTAATTCATTTTCAGACCCATTTAGGTTTTCATAATTAATGTTGGTGACAGTTTACGTCTGGCTTTGCATTGATAACGCTAACTATCGAGGATTTATGCTATATTTTTGCATTTTTAATGCATGGGTGAATACTGTCTAAGGACAAGTCAGTAATTTTTCAATTATATCGTGGTGAGAAAAAATCAAATAATACGATGCATATATAAATGTCTGCGTATACAACAGTACGATCAGTCGGGCCTATATATTGCCAGCTCACTAAAATTTAATGCTGCAGTAAACGTGTCATCCCATCGCGACACTTTATTCTGACTCTCAGTCAGTCTGCCCTTGATCGAGTGTGTCGAAACGTCGAGTTAAAGTTGGAATTCGAGTTCGAATTCAAGTCAGAGTTTGAGATAAAAGTTTCAGTTCAGGTTCGAGATTCAGTTCAAGTCAGATTTCAAGTTGAAGCTCAAGATAAAATTCAAATGGCCCTCGATAAAGGATCTAGACTCTACTGTGTGTCCCACGTACCTGAGAAACTGAAATCTTGATGAAAAAAAGCGTCAATAAAATTCATCCTTCACAATGCATTCATTGTAAACAACTTTCAAATGGTAGTTACTGACTCCAACTTT
>JAOXYJ010132999.1:0-11027 GCA_028566555.1 Lithophaga nigra
GTATTTATGAAACTTTGGAAACCCATAGCAACCTTCGTAAATACTTGAATCTCATTTAATGGGAGGGTTCCATTCTTTTGTTTGCCAATCAACCGGATATCATACTGGATGGTGCCATTATGGTTTTGTATTAACCTTTAAAATATATCGCTATACAACTTGTGCGGATTGGCAGATTTCAAGTCCCAAGATGTGTCGTAGAAAATTCCGTTACATTCAACAAACAAAGAAAACGAACCATTCTAATAGAGTTTTTACAGACGAATGATCAAAAACAAATGACTGAAACGAATGAAAGAAATTATGAAAAAGATGAATGAACGAAAAAACAAACTATAAACAACATACAGTATAAACAAATTTACAGGATAGTATTAAAGAGGTAGGTAGTGTTGAGATTTATCCTCATCTTCACTGTGATAAAAAATTCTAAAATAAACAAATATGATTTTATTCAATGTTATTAAATGATCTAATGAAATATGTCACAGCTTATTCTGTATCTGTTTAATTTTATATTTGTAAATCATACGTCTAAGTTTAGGTGCTAGTGATATTCCTCATCTGTTTTGATAGCAAGATGTACTTTGAAATCTATTCTCGGCGATCAAAATAAGAAATACAGACAAATCTTTTGAGCAGTAATATTTGTATTTCAATTGATCGCATATTTTATGATTATTTTAATCACTTCGATCTGTAGATAGCAGTCCGACGAAAGTATCAAAATAATTCTGCAGTTGGGAGCAGAAGGGTATAAAGCGCTCTTTCTTTTTAACCCTTCAAACTCGATTTCTCTTTCCATAAGTAAATAAATGTGAGCGTGTGTTCGCGACCCTCTTATTGTTAAACTAAAAATCCAAAGTAAAGGTGATAATATAATGAGTTACTAAAATTTGACAGGAAAACACATCTAATCAGTGAATATAGTTAAAACATAATTAAACATACAATAGATAAATTTTATCATTATTACATAGCTGGGACGTCATGGAATATTTTCACTTTAAAATTTGTGTTTTTGTCTTATTTTTACGATCATCGTTTTGTTTTCCTGATCCAAAAAACAACTGTCTGGACTGTCATTCCACAGGAATGTGCGGATATTGTGCCGAATGCTATCCTGACCACTACAGGGGTCCAGCTGCTTGCTGTTACTGCACTCCTTGCTACGGATGCGTTCACGGAAAGAACTACATAAACAACTGTACATGTAATGACGGTTGTCTTCTTACACGCTGGGGGAAGTACTGCGAATATACATGTGAAAATGGATGTCTAGTGTGTGATCAGTATAACGGTTCGATATGCTACGACCGTTGTAAGACGTGCCGCAACCAACTCTGTGATGAAACAGGACGTTGCTTACACGGCTGTAAACCGACGTTTTGGGGAGAATTTTGTACAAAAACTTGCAACAATGAATGCGAAATATGCGACCAGAACAACGGATCAATGTGTTACCAGTCATGTAACAAAAATTGCAGAGATCAAGTGTGTGATAAAACAGGGCATTGTCTTCATGGCTGTACAAATGGAATGATAGGCGCATTTTGCGACGAATACCATGTCGATGCCTACACGGACTATGCCTTTGGAATATGTGGTGTATCACTTCTATTTATAATCGTTATTGTTGCTTTTATATGGTACATAAAGAAAGGTATGAATTTTAAATAGGAAAATTTGCTAATCTCACAGCAGAAGTTTTTTTTTTAAAATACTAATTAAAATTAAAGGGGAGTTGGTTTAATTTGATATAAAACGTATATAACGTATAAAAATAATATTATCGGACACAGTACATTCCAGGTTACTGATAGTACAAGTAGTTTTTTAATCAAATGACTGTATATTATAACGATCGAACGTGTATGTATGACGTAGCTCAGTCAGAATATTGTTAAATGGTAAAAATCCGTCAGATACATGTAATTCGCTTTTTTTTTGACAAAACTAGTATTTTCTCGGTAAAATCGAAAAGTACAAGATATTTTTACATCACTCAAAACTTTTCCTTCATTTTTCATAGTTACCCCAAAGTTCTTTGTTTTCACTGAATTATTTATTTCATATATTTTTGGTCATAAATATGGCGCATTTTTATTTTTTACCTATTGTTAGAAATGAGCATGTCGTACTTTTGTGTAAGAAAATTTTCAGAAATAAAAAGATTATTTTGATAGTAGAATGATGCTTAATAATAACAGGATGAAAACAGGTTTTAGGTGAATTTTTTCGCACATTAGACAATACCAATATTCCATATATTTGACCAAGAGTATATTTCATCTTCCTTAATTTTATTTTTTTACATCTGGTATCATGCAACTTTTCAAAAAGAAAATTCACTTCTTTAACTGCCGATCCAGTGACCAGAAGGATTAAGAGTGAAAATAATTTCTATCCCCAAAGAAAGTTGGAGTTTAACGCTGATTGGTTGCGGTACATAATTGTCAACCAACTCGTTGTGGCCATCATGAAATAATATTATGAATTCTGTATATTTTTCTGATGTTATCAATAAAAAAATTTCTTATTATGGAGAGAATGACAAAAAAGCTAAATGACAATAGCACGATCCCTACTTAGCGACATTAGTATGCATAATTGTAGATAACATATTAACTGATAGTGAAAAAGTTCATAGAGGTACTGATATCGTTTTAAACTATTATTACTTACATGTTATATAATTGCATTCTCCATTCTATGTAATACTGAGTGCGATCATGGAACACACTATTTTAGGACATTTTACAGATAGAAGGAATAATGGCATGAGCCACCTGTACAGTTTCGGATAAAAAACAAGATATAAATATTGTCTAACACTGTATAGATAACTCTTTGCGACTGCGATTTGGAGAATAACAAAATGGGTGTTGTTGGGTTGCTGGGTTTATCGTCACTTTCAGATATTTTTCACCTATCTCATGACTACCAGACTTATTAGGGGAGAAGCCCGGACAGCTAGCCAGTTGACCCAGTGAAATCCCCGACCTTGGGTAGGCGTCTGGTGACCTGAACACATAAAGCGGGGCGAGCAGCGGTGTTAGACTTGTGGTTATGAGAATGAAAAGATAAGAAAAAGTATGAGTCAGCCACCTTAACCACTCGGTCATCCAGGCCCCGACAAAAAGGGAGTAACATGTCACAAGTCATGGATCATTGACACTTAAAATATTTAATGCTGTGTCAAGCGACACTTCCAATGTACCTTGTCTAAATTTTTGGAAAGCTGGCACAGTGGAAGAAAATTGTATTCAAATGTACCTTACAGATGTGTATTCTCCTCTTAAACTACTGCGCCTTGAAAGAGTCCTTGATATTTGAAACATAATTTTTGTAGGTATGTAGCCTGAACCTTATCAACATAGCGTGTCTTGTCCATTTTTCGAGAATCTCTACAGTTATGAACTTTAATGCAAAAATGCATGGATCATTGGTGATCTGGACAACTGAATTCTGAAATTCAAAAATCTTGAACGATGGAATATTTAATGCTATATAAGCTAAATGTAACTCCTCAGGCAAACCATGACCAATTTCACATGAAGTTGATCCATCCCAGTACTATATTCTTTTGTGCATGAAGCAAGTCTACACTAGTTTGCTGAGTTTAAAAGTAATTGTTCTATATATTTTAATAAGTAAAGTTCGAAGATACCAAAGGAGCAGCCAGAGCCGTAAATCAAACAGAACTTTTGTTCAAACAAATACACAAAGACAAACACCGATTACAAAACATAACGTAGAAGCCTTAAGACAGAGCAACACGAACCCCACTTAAAACTGGGGGTGAGATCAGGTGCTCCGGAATTGTAAGCATCTCCTGCTCCACTAGTGATAACTGATGTGATTTTGCCGTTTTCGAAGGTTCTCTGTACATGTTTTTCAACTTTCCTATCTATTATAGCTTTCAAGATAATAGCCAAGAACGCAAAAATGGGTAAAAATCGTCATTTAAGGGCAATAATTCCTATAAAGAGTTGGTTGATGATCTCGATCATGTTGACTAATTTGTAGAATTCGATTTCCTGATCATTTTTCTATTTACAGTTTCTCTCTATCTATCTATTATAGTTTTAAAGATAATAGCCAAAAATGCAAAAATTGGTAAAAAACTGTCATTTAAGAGCAACAACTCCTATAAGGAGTTCATCGAAGATTTTGGTCATGCTGACCAATTTGTAGATCTTGATTTGCTGATCATTTGTACTGTTTACATTTTCTCTCTATTATAGTTTTCAAAATAATTACCAAAAATGCAAAAATGGGTAAAAATCGTCATTTAAGAGCAATAACTAGTATAAGAGTCAATTGACGATTTTGGTTATGTTAACTAATTAATTTGCTGATTATTTTTGCTGTGTACAGTTTCTCTCTGTCTATTATAATTTTAAGATAATAGTCAAAAACGCAAAAAAAAAAAAAAAAAAAAAATGGGTAAAAATCGTCATTTAAGGACAATAACTACTATAAGGAGTCAATTGACGATTTTAGTCATGCTGACTACTAAGTAATTTGTAGAGCTTGTCTTGCTAAACATTTTGGCTGGTTACAATTTCTTTCTATCCATTACACCTTTTAAGATATTAGCCAAAAACGTAAAAATGGGGGAAAATGTCATTTAAGGGCAAAAACTCCAATAAGGAGTCGATTGACAATTTTGGTCAAGTTGGCCTAATTTGTAGATCTTGACTTGCTGATCATTTTTGCTGATTACATTCTCTCTCTATTTATTACTGTTTTCAAGACAATAGCCAAAAACGCAATAAATGGGTAAAAATCATTATTTTAGGGCAATAACTCCTATAAGGAGTCGACTGACGATTTCAGTCATGCCAACTTATTTGCAGATCTTGTCTTACTGATAATTTTTGTTGAATACAGTTTCTCTCTCTCCATTATAGGTTTCAAGATAATTGTCAAAAACACAAAATGGGTAAAAATTGTCATTTAAGGGGAATAACCCCTATAAGAAGTCGATTGATGATTTGGGTCATGCTGACTTATTTGAAGATCTTGATTTGCAGATCATATTTGCTGCTTTACAGTTTCTTTCTAACTATTATAGTTTTTAAGGTAATAGCCAAAAACGCAAAAATGGATAAAAATGTCGTTTTAGGGCAATAACTCCTATAAGGAATCGATTGACGCTTTCAGACCAAAAGAAAGAATGGTAGAACTTGGCCTGCTGATCTTTTTGAGGTAAAGGTTTTTTCCTCTATCTGTAATAATTTTCGAGATATAAGCCAAAAACATACTCTTACCTTACATGTTCTATTTATAGTAACGGCAGCCATATTTGTTGACGGATCAGTACCCCTAATATAATTTTCGAACTAGATACCCGAAAACATTTAGATAAAGTTTAGTTCTAATTGGCCCAGTAGTTTCAGAGGAGACGATTTTTGAAAACGTTTACGGACGACGGACGCCAAGTGATGGCAATAGCTCACTTGGCCCTTTGGGCCACGCGAGCTAAAAATGTAAGAAATATTGCTTTGCTCTTCACCCCTACTTACATAGTTTGGAGGAGAACACTAAGTTTTATTCCTGCTTCATACACATTAAACTGTGGGTTATAGTGATATTTATTTAGTCAATGAAGACATTATCAGACAAAAAAATCGAAAAGTGGGTATGTCAGTTTTTCACTTTCAGGGGGCCGAGTTCAAATAACTGTTTCTGTTGTGTACGTTTCGGTTGGTTTGACAGTCCTTTGATCTAACGTTCTAGTATTATTTAGATCTCAAGTTTAAGATTAAACGACTGCCTTTTCAACATTGAATTCCTATGTATGTCATGTGTCCTCCAGAGAACAAGGCTGATACTCTTTGTTTCGCCGAAGCTTCATCCTATATATAATAGAATGTTTAACGTGGGATCAAGTCCGAAACATATGTTAAATATCCCTTTCTACCACTTCTGATTTATTCCTTATAGAGATCATGATTGTAACTGTTTTAATATCCACTTATTTGGGAAGAAAGCAAGACTAAGTTATCAATCATATTACTTTGGACCAAACCATCGAACTTGAAGTTTAATACATAGGTTAAGCTTTCACTTGCTACCACTTCTGATTTCTTCCTTATATATGAAACGCTTCTACACAGTAACATAAGTGTATCCTAATGGAGGTTTATCAAACTGCAAGTTTCGTTGTCTGTTCTAAGTAATGATTGACAACTTGGTCACATAATGGAACATTAAAAGTGGCAGTCGTGATTTCTCATGCACCCTGAAACATTGTTTTTCTTGGTTTTCAGGGAACCTTCCTACTATCTTATATATGTACATCTAAAAAGCAGGATGTTACGGCTTTTAGGGGAGATTCTAATGTCATTATTAGGTTACATCTTAACTTTATCATTGATACTTGAGTGAAATAAACAGATTGATCATCAGTAACAAAATTAGATATTTCTTACCCCAACACACCTTAGATATGTATTTTTTTTTCAGAGAACAATGTTCGTCAGTGTGAGTGTGAAAAGAAGCGGTTATATTAATTCAAACCTGAACTACAAGATAATGGCGTCTGAAGAAATAAGGTGAATAAATTGGAAGTACTCAATAACGAATGCACAGGATTCTATTGATCATTAGTTACTTACTTCAATATCAATTAATGTTTAATTTGCTGACTACATCATTGTATCAACAACGAGTAAAGACATTAATCAACTCTACATTGCTGGATAATAATCTGATATCAATCATACTATCTGTATTATAATAGCTGTACTGGTGGATTTATGAAGAAACAAATTGGAATTCAAAGGAGATATTTGGGAAGGCAGCAAAGAGATATTATTTCATTTTATCGGTTTTCTTGATTATACTATAGTATTTTTCTCAACATTTGTCATTCGTTATTGACAATTAGTTCCATTTAAAAGTGGCTCCCGTTTGTTAATATTCTAGAGATACACCAAATACAAACTTTATGTACTTCTGCAAACAACACTCATACAATTTGTTTATTGAAAATTCATGCATATAGATTTTTTATTAAAATAATTTTCAGTTATTCATTTTGATTTTGGATCAAGCCAGTACAATAAAAGACATGCACGTACAAACTAAACTCAGCAATATTACTCTAGCGTTAGTCTGTGTTTGCTTTATCATATGTGTTCTTTATTAAAAGCGGTCCAGTGTTTGTGTTTAGATGACGGTCTTATCTTGTCCTCTGGGTATATGAACCATTTTATGTAGCAGTGTGTAACAAATTTAAGTTAATTAAGAGCCCGTCTCTCAGAAAACCATGCAAAATATGAAAATTGGTCCTGTATGGGGGGAAATCACTTTGCCTTTTGTCTTATGATTATAAATCCTTGTTAGAAAAGAAAGAAAAAAATCAGTCTTATACCTTTTCGGGACATGTCTATATTTAGTAACAAGCTAATTTGCATATATGCATATAATACAATAAACAATGTACTCAAATATTGGTCTTTTTTAAAGCTCGGTCGCAATTAATGCATAGTGCAAAACATATTCCTTTAATGCTGAGTGATGAAATAAACAGCAATAGATCATAACTGATCATGTTTTGGTGATCTAGCCGTTTTTGGCAATTAGCCAAAACACGATAATCTGATTAAAGGTGAGACAGGTGCAATTCAGGTGTGTTCTTTGAACACTAAAATCTGTGAAAGTAGACAAAAATAATTTCTAAAATTTAGCATGTCTGCAGAATATGAATAGTTTTAGAAAATATAAAAAATCCACCCATGGCAAATGCATTTGAAGACTCCTAAACAGCTGGTAACGGGGAGGCTAATTTGCCCTATTTACACCTTGAACTTTCTTCCTAAATCACTGTTTTTTGCTATCATTCCTTATTGAAATATCATTGGGAACAATTCTAAGTATATTTGCTTTACACTTTTTGAAATAAGTAATTTATTCCACAAGTTATAGGTTAATTTCTCATATTTTGTTGTATCAGTGCTTTCAGAGCTGTGAAATTATTATCTCCCCTTTAAACTCTTCAATTTGGGGATAGGAACGATATGAAGAATGAATGAAAGTGGCGCAAAATGTGATTTTGGTAATTTCTGCAGTTCTCCTTGTGAAGATGGAACATTTTTACCCCTTTATAAGTGTAACAAAAGTACTGCACACCATTTATCATCCCTGAAGTGCTCAGAGAAAATCCCAGGGACTGTTCTTCAGTTTTATGAACTACCGGAGTCCTTTCTCATTTTGTTCCGCAGTGGAATATTTTCTGTGGACTATAACACTTTGCAACTTAATATTTGTCAACGCCATCGTGGACAGTTAGGTATTTTATGGAGGAACAACAGAGTTGCCTGCCAACATCCATTACATAAAGAAACCAGCAAAACAAAGGCAGACCGTGGTGCAACACCATCTCACTGTAAGGAGCTTTGGCTTAGGACAAGACATGTTCTCTTGATTGGATCAGGTAAACTAGCATGTTATAAAATTCATTCTGTTGTAGGGGTTAGCTAGCAGAATGATTCAACTTATTTCATTTTTTAGACTAACCCCATTTGCCTATTTGATCCAATCTACAAAATGTATCCAAGACTCAGGCCTAGAAAAAAAAATGTTTGGCTTGTGTTTCCCAACCCTATCTTAGAAGAAGTCACTGACCAAAAATATTTTTAAAGCCCTGTGAACTTTAATTTTTAACCAAGACTTTACAAATGATTCCAGGAACATAATTCTGAACAACTGTCACTAACAGTCTCATCGAAATGGTTCAAAATCCCAGAATATGTAACGAAACACATTTCTCTCAAAGAATGTTGTCAAAATGGCATCGCCATCGGCGGAGAAGTAACATAAATATATTTGTAGGAATGATTCCTGTGAAACCCTGATTTATTTCGGGATATGAGAATTCAGATGAGAAAAAGAAAATAATAATAAAAAAAATGAGGCTCCAGGGAGCCTGAATTGCTCACCTGGATACCATGATTATACATGTACATGTATCATACATGCCAACGCTCAGGAATTCTCCCTGAGCCTCCGGAATTTGGACCCCTTATCAGGAAGCCGGAAAAGATTTTAATTTCTCAGGAATTTTAAAAAATCTCAGGTATTATTTTTTAGTGTTGTTGTATTTTTAATGTACACATATTTCATGTATTTTGCATTCAGGAAACACCTCCAAATACCTTCAGAATTCCTAAAAATCATTTTCGGCCAGGGGGCTTTGCCCCCCATTGGGCTTCACTCTGGACCCACTGTGGACCTTAAGTGGTCCCCAGACCCCTCGACAATTTAACTCAGGAATTCACTATAAAATATGTTGGCTAGTATGATGTATGTCAATCAAAATCTAAGATTGCCTGTGGCAACCATGTTGTTCAAACCATAATCAAGGTAGATCATTTGTAAAGGCACTCCCATAGATCGATCTTGTCAAGTTTGCTTAAAGTACGTAGTCTGTCCAGTAGTAGGGATTCCAGGTAAGAATTTTGATGTCAGCGTATGTACATTGATGATTTTTAGTGTCACATTAAAGAGCTCATTTTACTGAGAAAAACACAAATTTTTTTGAAAATCGGTCAAGAAACGAAAAAAGTTATGATATTTCAAAGTTGCATATTTTCACGTAAATTTTGGAATTTTCAACAAAATCTAAGTCCTGAAGGAGGTTAATTGCGCCAATGGCAGGATCTAGATATCATTGTATTTTTTTATAGATTTAGTATAGGTCTTTTGTCAATATATCTTAGATATTTCACTTATTTTAATCACCTGATAATAAGGATGTACAATTTTCATTTGATTTTGAAAAAATCTGTGAGTGCAAAGTTAGGGGGAAAAGTGTGGACTTAGTTATTTTTTGAATGGCACCGCTAAATAACAAGAAAAATGTCCGATTTTGACTTGTGCTCTGAGAAAAAGTATCTTTCAGCCATGTATAAGTTTCTAGTTTTTGAAAGACCAAACCTAACAGATTTCAAAATCTATCATTTTGCCTCTCTTTGATGGATTCTGTGTATTTTGTAGCTTATACAAAATGGCCATACGCCCAATTTTGTCATATCAAAAATGGCCTTTGGGGTATAGTTTCAGGTGCTAAAATTGCAAGATGTAAATGTTCAATGACCTTTATACTTAATATTTGTAGGGAGTAAAGTCGTAATTTGAAAATAAAGTCTTTTAGAAGCGTACACTCTTTTTCCTATTACACAATACTGCCTGAAAGTTAGAGGAATCGAAAATATTGTTGAAAAGACCACTAAGACAAGCCATCAGAAACCGTCAAGAATAGTGATTTTTTACATGAAATGATGAAATACATAAAATTGAAATGATTTTCAACTAATTATGACCATTTATATAAACCTTGATATGCCAACTCACTGTTTCATTTTTGGCTACTTTTTTTTCAAGAGCACAACTGTATTACAATATTGCAAAATTTGACATTTTGCTTAAAATGTCCCCAAAATTACACCCCATAAATTCTGCTATAAACTACACAGACCAACAGTATTAGAAAAAAAATATTTTGGGGTTGTTTTTTGATGTTTTAATTTGAAAAAAAATATTACATTCAAGCATTACTATTGCATGTACTAGTTTTATTTCCTGGTGCGCCTGTTTGATCTGTAGTGTACATTGTTTTATTAAATTCATAGGCCATTTTCACCCCAGGATCGATCTGAATTTATTTATTTTTTCTTAAGTGTCACAGGTATGAAACATATATTTCTGAAATAGGTGGTATCAATTTACCACTAGATCTACACTAATAAAACCCTGGCTCACTGTTTCAAATTCTATTTTTATATGACAGCTGGTGCCATTTTTTGAAATGTAATTTCAGATTGCCATTTGGTATGAATGGTAGAATTTGCCTAAAAATTTTGAACAAAAATAAAAACATGTGAAGCAAAGACGGAAAAAAGGTTATATTAGACAATAACAACACAACAAAAGTAATATAAAGTTAGGGACTCCAATGCATAGTTAAAATTTATTGGAAAATAAGGATTTTATCTGTATTATGTAATTTCAGTGTC
>JAOXYJ010133108.1:0-11026 GCA_028566555.1 Lithophaga nigra
CTCACATGACTTAATAGCATAGGTAAAATTTCTGGATGGGAAGACCTTCAGTAGTCCGTAGGACAATTGGAGTTCTAGTTATTATTATTGTTGTTTTTTTTTTGTTGGTGTTCAAAATGTATTTTCCCATCTTACACGTATAAGAAAAATAAATGTGCTCACAAATAATTTTATTTTTTCAACAAATTAATGTAATAGTCTTCGATATTCTGGTCTGCTTTCTGGGAATATTTGTGAGTAAGACATTCTTCTATTTCAGATCTTGTAATATCTAGACTTTTGTCCCGCACTGGACGATCTATACGGTGTGATCGGGTTTGGTTTTTTGCAGCACATGCCGTTGTCAGGAATATTAGATTCACATCCGGTACATGGATTGCCTGTGCCGTAATGTACAGGACAGTTTACCGGTATATCACAACCAATAGCTAAAATGAAAATTAAAGATGTAAAGTAAAATAAAAATGGTGTACGAAGGCCGCAATAAATTATTTCCTTGATTACCTATACCCTAATTAATTTTTAAAATTTTGCCATGAAAAATAATCACGCGTTTCGATTGATTGATTGATTGTTGTTTGTTTAACGTCCAGCGGCAAATTTATATGTATATTCAGGACGAGTTCAAGTCTTTAACTTCATTCATGTTTATACTGGGAAATCAGAAACGTTGTTTGGAAGAAAAACATCGTCTCCGCCTTCATTTAAAAAAGGGTGCAAATCTAGGAAATAATTTGTCATTGACTAAACAACATATTATTCAAATGAGTTGTAAAAATAAGAAATACATGGGTAAACTTTAACATGTCACTAATCTCTTTCAATTACTAACAAAAGCTATAAATATAAAAAAGATCATACATGTACAACAAGGAAAATGCATGTGAACTGAACTGACAAAGATTGAAATTTTATCACGTTAAATTTTTAAAATGACAAGATCAATTACAAATTAATTAATGTCAATCCATAAACTCATCAGACTGATAGAAACGTTTTCTACATGCAGACGGTGGTGTAACATAGAGTTCGAAACCTCTTCATTTAAGGCACAGTACAAACGACGTTGGTTTTGTTACGTTGTTTGATATTATACATGTAGTCTTAATAACACTGTTTTCTTTCTTTGTGTGCTTTTTTTAATGTCTTTTCTTTTTCTTTTTGAAATAACTGTAATGATACATTCGACATCTTTAACCATGCCTGGCAATTCTGTATCTTATTCATGGAGGAAGCCAGATTGCCAAGAGAGGATCACTCAACTTCAAATACCTTCAAACCTCTGTTGTATACGTCTATTCGATCCAAATCATTACACATAAATGAATATATGATCAAGATTCGTCAGGCTCGTACATTAAGAATACTTACGATGTTTGTCACTTGCTATAGAAAATAGAATAAAATAAATATGATTTATCAGTAATATTTTATAGTTTATTTAGATTGAAAACAAAAGGACAGTAGGCGCTAACATACATGTACATTCATTCATACTACGCTTGCTTGCTTGTCCTAAAGAGTATGTTTGGGAATACAATGCCTAAAACAAAACAGCCAGTATCAATATGAAATGCCACAGTCTTGAATAAGTACTAAGTACATGCTCTTTCTAAACCGTAGTAAAATATTTATAACTTCAGATCTACATGCTGAATTATTTCAATATTTAAAATCTGCCATAATAAAGAAAGAAAGAAGGAAAGAAAAGGGAGGTAAACATGAAAAGGGAAACTCAGGTTTATAAAAGTTCTCATTAAACTGTACTTCTCGTACGTTTGCTATTCTATTTAATGCAATAATACCTGTCTTATTAGACCAGAATGTGATCACTAAAGAAAACAAATCTCTGAATCCAGGTATACATAAAGTGAAAAGACGGTAAAAGAAAGATAAATTAAAGTAATTTGTTCCTTAATACTTGTGTCCTTTGCAAGAGGAATTTCAGTGAAGCTGATTATAAAGCTTAACGTGTACCTACCGATCCATACTTCAGGTGTATGCTGGAAATTTTCTGGCTTACAGAAATCACACAATTCAGGCCGAGTTTTGAATTCCTCTATAAAACGTAAGCGACGAATGAAAAATACAAAATGTACTTCAGATCAGTCATAAATGTATAGGTTAACTTCATCATTTTATTGTTACCTCTATTTAGAGTATCCAATTAATTTTTAGTATAGCGTCCATAATTTTTTTTTACTACTTTGAAAAAGTATCTACTGTAAAATTGTATGCTTCTGACACGCTACGGAAACGTAGCTCTTACTGCGTGACTTGACTTGTCATCTCTTCGTTAAACATGTAACGCACTGGTCAAGCAAACTGATTTCAGAAAGGACCGAATATATCATAACTTGTGATCACGCCTACTGTACGGAAACAACCCTCATTGATAAATTCCATTCACTTCTTGTATAAAGAAAGCAAACGATTTTGGGGTCTTTTCAGTGTCGGAGACAGATTTAGAGGTACTCATTGTCAGCGCACTAGTAAAATGCTTACGGAGAACAGCTGTAACAGCATAAAATCAAGAAAAGATGCAAATATGACCCCAAATTGTTGTTAATAAAGAAGTGCAACTATACCTTACAATTCTTACATGTGAATGCAACTCAAAATCACAAGATATAAATCGAAGGTGTGTTTCAAGTGCACTGCTTACTATCAAAGGAAAAGAGTACTCTGTTTAGCCCAAACATTGATCTTTTTAAATTCGATGCCAATTTGTTTGTTTGTTTGTTTGTTTTTTGTTTGTTTATTTTTATTGCTTTGTTTTTGTATGCAATTTTTTTTAGAATTGATACGTTGTAGATTACACGTTATTGTACACAATATATGCTTTATTCTGATATCAAACTGAAACAAATGCAAATTAGAATAAAAAAACTCATTTCTAGGAAGATAATTTGATAGTCGAACATTTAAATTCGTTCAAAATGTTTGAAAAAGGAAAGTGGTATTCTGATAAACCTTACCCTCGTCAGTCTGGTAAACGATATACGCTTCACTGCAAATCCATGTGAGCTTTAAACATCTATATATAGTAGAGTTGACTAGACGTCTGGGGAAAAAAGAAAAAGTACAGGTTACACTCACTTTGCTCGCTAGGATATGTACAATTTGATAGCAAGAACTCCGTTCCTTCGTTTAAGCAATGTACCGAATGATAGCTGTGTTGCGTTTGTTCATTACAGTGATACCTTTGAGAATTGTAATAATTGCAATAAAAACATTCTTAGAAATCGAGAATATAAGAATTCAATCTAAATACACCGATTGTCCGTCAATTTGATGAGTTTAACTGTATCCAGTTGAGGAAAGTATAATTTTCCTGGAATGTCAAGAAAATGCTTTACAGTCTGCATTGCTCATTAAGAACGATTTATCAATAGTTCTGTAGTAACGATTTTGCTAATAGATGTATGTTTGTCAACATATGTTATTTAAATTATAATCATTAATTCTACTCACCACAGTGCAAATTTATACGCAAACAAGAGGCTTACCTCAGCCTGTATCGCTCAACCGGCTAAAATCAACTCTTCTTTATGCTTGTTTGCAAAGGACAAGATAAGATCTATATTTGGCCCCAATTTTCGTGATTTTTTACTCTGTTGTATTTGTAGCTTTTCAAAAAGGAATCATTACATTAATGAAAAAGTTATTCAACTATCCGTAAATTTGACTTAAAACTGTAAAAGTTGAAAAATCACATGAAAACGGTGAAAAATTGACTTAAATATGAGCGAACGCGTGAACCACAGCAGTATTTTGTAAACACGTTACAGTGCTCAGTTAAATGTACATTATATGCGAAAAAATGCCATAGTTCATTTGTCCGTTCATATTTAATTTTGCAGGAAAGTACTAGAAAACTACCCTATTTTGAGTAAATTTTCGAAGAAATGGTTAAAACAGACAATTTTACGTCACTATGAACCAAAATAGGGAGAGTGACCGAGAAAATCAATTAAATATGTGTTTTAAGATAAGAGATATCCATATGAGAAGTTCATTTTAAAAAGTTAAAAAAAAAAACAATAAAAAACAAATCGTAAGGGGTTTTCCAAACCGTGGGTCTCGCCTGCGACTGTGTCTATCATGAAAGTACTTGGAATCTGAGCTATTTTTGAGAAAACTTAAGATTTCAGATATGAAGGGGTAGGTATGACCCTAGAGATTAAACATACAACTTGTCCTTTCATGGGGAATCAGAAAATATATGGTTCAGGGATGGGGATCTGAAGAATGTTTAAGAAAAAATCTGATATCAGATATGAGGCGGGTGGGGATGATCCTGGGGATAAACCATACAACTTGTTTTTCATGGGGAATCAGAAAATATATAGCTTAGGGGTGGGATCTGAACTATTTCTGAGATAACTTGATATCAGATATGAGGGGTGGGCATGACACCGGGGATTAACCATATAGCTTGTCTTTTCATGCGGAATCAGGTTTAGGGGTAAGGATCTGAACTATTATTACGATAATTTAAAATTTCAGATATGAGGGGATGGGGATGACCCCCTTGGAATAATCATACAATTTGTCTTTTCGTGGGGAAGCAGAAAATATATGATTAAGGGGTGGGGATCTAAACTATTTTTCAGATAACTTAAGATTTCAGATAAAAGATGTGGGGATGACCCCTGGAACTAACCATACATATTCCAAACATCTAGTCTTCTCATAAGGAATAAGAAAATGTATTGTTTAGGGGTGGGGATCTGAACAATTTTTATGATAATTTAAGATTTCAGATATGAGGGGGGTGGGGTGATCCCCAGGGAATAACTGTTCTATTGGTTTTCTCATGAAGAATAAAAAGATATGGTTTAGAGGGTAAAGAGACTTTAATCAAGTTGTATAAAAATTTACCTAATTGAGTGAAAAAAAAACTAAGTGCAATTTACGATGTAATCCCGAAATTCGGGAAAAATGAAAAATATTTTTTCCTAAATTTTTGTATTGGATACAATATTTTGATCATACCGAAGCTTCTGAGCAAATTTCATTACAATCCATAAGGATTTGACAAAGATATTAAAGTTTAAAAAACCTCAAATGTTGACGACGACGACCGACAGAATTGTGACTGCTATGTCTCGCCTTAAGCAACTGCGTCGCGTCAATTCTCCGTTATTTCTTGCACGTCGAAATCCAAAGATGAAAGTGATTTTGCATTGTAGAAAATACATATTTAAAGTGTAAAATATATAGTCATTTAGTACACAGTACTCGATGCTATAAGACAATACGGCACTCCATGACAGCTTTAAGTCTACAACCCTGCATGCGTTGTACCCGATATTTCAAGTACTCTATAAGGAGATACGTTATTTATTTGTATCTATATGGATTTTAACACTCTAACAAGCATTTATGTTGTAGGCTAAGTATTTACATATGTATATTGCCTAAAATATACCTCCTAATACATCAAGATATGCATCGTCAATTTTTGTTAGATAAACCTCAAAATTTTGAAGGGGGTTAAACAAACGATAATATACAAGATAAGTTTTCATGCTAGTGAAGTATTAAAGAGCAAAATGTAACTTCATGAAGTGAAAATCAGCGATCGATACCGACATAATTCCAAATTGATACAGTTATCTCCAAGTTTGAAATTATTGATTGATCGCTCGAATTAACACTTTTAACCAGTATCCAGTCAGAATGTTAAGCACTGGATGACGCAAAAAAATTAAAAGTAGAAATGTACATTGACAAGAACATCTGTATTTAAAATTATATAATAATGTGAAAAAAATATAGGATAATCAGTACATGTTAATTGCATCAGAAACAAACACCTGATGACCTTGAATATTAATTCAAAAAATGAACGTATTGACAACATTACAAATCTATGTATAAACAGTAGTGCCACATTACCGTTTGTACACCATCTCCCCATTTTGGAGGTAAATGTTAGGTACTTTTACTCAAAGTTGAAAAAGGGGAGATATGATTGTAGCAGGTATCACCATAAAGGCTAATGGTAGTACAAACCTGGAAGCTTGAGACAGATTGACGGAAGGAGATATCACCTTAAAGAGTAATTGGTGATAGTATAAAAATGGAAGCGGGGACAACTAGAAAAAGCTGTGCAAACGCACAATCACCGAAATGAGTACTAATAAAACAATGACTTCTGGAAATTCAACGATGGAAGCTAAGGACAGTAATTGTCTAGCTTTTCTGAATGACATCACGATGGATGAAGAACAGGAGGAAGACAACACGATGAAGGTTACAAATGTATGATGATCCATGGATGGTGCCGTTGGATGATTATAGAAAGACGTATGTGCGAAAATTGTGTTGCGGAAGAGATGTACTAACCATTTGCCGATAAGCCAGACGTAGAAGCAAATTTCATCACAATCCATAAGGATTTTACAAAGATATTAAAGGTTAAAAAACTTTAACATGAGGTTTAACCTCAAATGTTGACGACGACGACCGACGGAATTGTGACTGCTATGTCTCGCCTTAAGTAACTGCATCGCAGGCGAGACAAAAGGAGGCCGAAAAATTTCTCTATCCTATCTTGTCCATTCATCCTCATTACCAAAAGCCAAGATACATATGTCAAGAAACTAGTTATCTTACATCTTCAGTTTAAATTTGTACCATCTTTAAATAAGTTAATCACTGAGGTTCTTTGTTAAATTATGTTCTTTGGAACTGGGCATATTGGATGAAGGTAAGAGTCATTGGATAAGTTCTCAAACACCCAAGACTCATCTCAGCCAAGGTTCATTGAAATTATTCTGCGGTGGCGGTCATACTGTGTGCAAGTCAGAGTTATTTGATACAATTCTAACGGTGGAACACCCAAGGACCAACTCGGAAAAATCTGGTTTACATTGGCCCAGTGATTGCGGGGAAGAAGATAGTTATACATATTGCCAATACGGTCCTCTGTTCTTGGATGGAGATCAGGGTCATCAGATTCATTGAAATAGGACCAACCAAGGACCACCCCGGCCATCACTGTGGCTCAGTAGTTTCAGAGAAGATTTTTTTACACATATTTCCCATAGGCTCTGTTCAATTATGTTCTGTGGTGGCAGCCATCTTAGATGGAAGTACGACTTATCAGATACGATTTAAAAAGGAACCCTCATCCGAGGACCACCTCACCAAGCCTTGTTTAAATTTGCTCAGAAGTTTTAGAAAAGACAATTTTTAAATATGTTTCCTGTAGGGTTCTGTTTAAACCATGTTCCGCGGTGATGTCCATCTTGGATAGAGATCAGGGTTATCAGATATAATTTAAAAGAGCACTACACACAGGCCATCCTAACCAAATTTTGTATAAATTGGTTTTGCTATTTTCAGAGAAGATTTTTACATATATTCCCTGTAGGGTCCACTTTTGGCAGCCATCTTGGATATAAATGTAGGTCTGAGTTATAGTATACAATTTTGAAACGTGACCATCTATGCACCATCCCATCCAAGTCTGGTTTAAACTGGTTGTAGAGAAGATTTGTACACGTTACCCCTAGGATTTATTTTACGTTATGTGCAGTGTTGGTGGCCATCTTGGATGGAGCTCGGAGCTATCAGACATAATTTAGAAAGGAGACTACCTAAGGACAATCCTAGTCAAGTTTGGTTTTAGTTTTACACATACCCTATCTTAAGCTATGTTTCGCAGTGGCAGCCACCTTGGATGGAGGTCTGAGTCATCGGATACAATTTTGAAGGGGACAACCCTAGGACCTGCCCTGCCTAGTTTGATTTAAATTGGCTCAGCAGTTTAAGAGGAGATTTTTACAACTACTTCCCATAAAGTCCTAAGTTGAACCATGTTCTGTTATGGCGGATATCTTGGATGGAGGTCGGATTCATCGGATACAATTTTAAGAGTATCACCAAAGGACCATCCCCGCCGAAACGAAGGCTGAAATGTGAAAGTTAACGACGGACGACGACGGATACCAAATGATAACATAGCTCTCATGGTACTTCAGACCATGTGAACTAATAGAGATAATTTGTGAAATACCAGTTACATTTCTGAATAGCATCAATGACATCTACTTATGAAATTGTTTACCGTATGAAGAATGGTCCCGATCGCTCCACACAAATTATTTCAAACTCTGTATCTTTAACGGCTACCGTGTAAGGGTTTGGTGAGACAACAGTAGTTTTTCCATCTGGACTGATCCAATTTCTCCCTTGAAATATGCAAGGGAATGAACACAAGCCTGAAACTGAAAAGAAGTTAAAAGTTCAATTTTAAACCATTTTTCCTGCTCTAGAATCATGTAAAAAATTCCGAGAAATTCTTAAAACTTTAAGAATGGTACTTTTTGCATTTCTGATTTTAAAAAAATAAACAAACCTGACAAAATAAAAAACCCATAAAACAACACCCTAACACAATCACTGTTAAAACATTTCAATGTCTGCACGCAGTACTTTCCACACTTGAATCATTTAACTACCTTTCCATATTTATATTATACATTGTACCATCTTGAATCATCAAACCTGAAGCCCACATATTTTAAAAAATAAACACACGTTCGTTGGTTTGAATTTTTGAAAACTGCAAAAACCAATTTCAAGAAATAGAATTGTTTAAGAAAATAAAAACTTACCTGACGCAACAAATAATAACATGAGATAATATTTTATTACACTCATTTCAAGTTTTCTCCCTTGTTATTTCTTACACGTCGAAATCCAAAGATGAAAATGATTTTGCATTGTAGAAAATACATATTTAAAGTGTAAAATATGTAGTGATTTAATACACAGTAATCGATGCTATAAGACAATACGTCACTCCATGACAGCTTTAAGTCTACAACCCTGCATGCTTTGTACACGACATTTCAAGTAATATGTAATGAGATACGTTATTTATTAATATCTATATGGATTTTAACACTATACAAGCATTTATGTTGTAGGCTAGGTATTTACATATGTATATTGCCTAAAATATACCTCCCAATACATCAAGATATGCATCGTCAATTTTTGTTAGATAAACCTCAAAATGTTGACGGGATTAAACAAACGATAATATACAAGACTATAACATGTGTAAGTTTTCATGCTAGTAAAGTATTGAAGAGCAGAATGTAATTTCTCGAAGTGATAATCAGTAAACGATGCCGACATAATTATTGATTGATCGCCCGAATTAACACTTTTAACCAGTATGCAGTCAACGAGTATTCAGTCAAAATGTTAATCACTCAATGACGCAAGAAATGTAAATTGACATTATGTAAGCACATCTGTACAAAAATTATAATAACTTGAAAAAACCTATAGGATAATCAGTACATGTTAATTGCATCAGAAACATACACCTGATGATCTTGAATATTAATTCAAAAAATGAACGTATTGACAACATTACAAATGTATGTATAAACAGTAGTGCCACATTACCGTTTGTACACCATCTCCCCATTTTGGAGGTAAATGTTAGGTACTTTTACTCAAAGTTGAAAAAGGGGAGATATGATTGTAGCAGGTATCACCATAAAGGCTAATGGTAGTACAAACCTGGAAGCTTGAGACAGATTGACGGAAGGAGATATCACCTTAAAGAGTAATTGGTGATAGTATAAAAATGGAAGCGGGGACAACTAGAAAAAGCTGTGCAAACGCACAATCACCGAAATGAGTACTAATAAAACAATGACTTCTGGAAATTCAACGATGGAAGCTAAGGACAGTAATTGTCTAGCTTTTCTGAATGACATCACGATGGATGAAGAACAGGAGGAAGACAACACGATGAAGGTTACAAATGTATGATGATCCATGGATGGTGCCGTTGGATGATTATAGAAAGACGTATGTGCGAAAATTGTGTTGCGGAAGAGATGTACTAACCATTTGCCGATAAGCCAGACGTAGAAGCGAATATCGTCTGCTTCATGAAAAGGAATAGAAAGGTTTGTATGAACAGGTATAGGGAGAGTAAGCTTTCTTGGATACATAGGCAACAGTCGACAAAGCAGGACAATGAGGATGCTAAGATCGGGGTACAGTCGAGATACGGAAAGCATAAAGGAACTTCGACGAATAGCCCAAAGAAGAAGGTCTGAATGGATTCTATAAGAGAACACCAGCCGAATATTTAACCGTACAGAAATCTATACGAAGTAGCTGCTTTAAGCCATAATCAAGGATAAGATCGATATAGTAGGCCAGCCGATACTTTGAATGATGTATGTGGTACGGTTATAATCCATCCTTTAAAGAAGCATAATGTTGACGTGTTTTTTAAAGTAAGTCAGAGGTAAAATATCGAGTGTGCTGGAGAAGTACAACTGTCCTCAATGTGGAATTGACAAAGACGAATCTTGGAACTGAGTAGAAACAAGAGTGTATCAATCCTGCAGGTAATGCTGTGCAGTTATTACAGTCTACAAACACAGATGTAGAAATGGCATTTATGGAACAAAATATCAAAGAGAGCTTTGCCAACTTTCAACACGAGGGTAGTGGATGAGCAGAATGTATGTTACTACTAAGGAATGGGAAATTAACGATAGGAAATTCATCATGTATGTCGTAGATTCTACGTCGTCCATCTTTGTCAATTTCGAGAAACAGATCGATCCAAATATGAAGGCGACCTTCTAGTTTCCGTAGTGTCTTTAATTTTTATTTGACTGGGATATATGAGATGTAAATACTCACTGAAATATGCCATTGGGTTATTGAGTGAAAGAACATCATCAATATAATTTTCGAAACGTACAATTAAAGAATTTAGCGAGATGTTTGTCATTTTTATCTTTTAGCTTCATAAGAATGCAGAAACAAATCGACGAGTAGGGGTGCACAATTAGTACCCACTGGAATACCGATTGTCTGCTGAAATATCAACCCACCAAGTTCGACAAATATATTGTGGATTAAAAAATCTTTTTGTGGTTCTTGAAAAAGTAAGATCTTGCATGACTTAAGACGAGATATTTCTATCTCCGTCTACCATTCTTATAGAAAAATCGTTGCTTGATCAGTA
>JAOXYJ010133219.1:2557-17703 GCA_028566555.1 Lithophaga nigra
ATGTGACAATTACAAGTCATAAAGGCTTCATTTTACATGTAAGTCATCATTGTTACTCTAACACCCTAGTCATACCAAAGTTATATCCTAGTGACACTGTACTGATACGATTCTGTATAAATCTTATTTGTCCTAAAAGATTCATTATATAAGCTAGACACCATAAGACACTAGGTCATGCAGATTTCGCAAATGAAGTTGCCACCTGTTGTATCAACTTCACCAATGCAGTGACTTTTCATGTGGAAGTGTTTTTCACATTTCTTACACATCACCTGAAATATATAAAATTCAATCAATACAACAATAGCAAAGGTGTAAGAAAATAATTCACCTGGCCTTGATCTCTTTAACAAAAAATCTTGGCTGAGTTTGAATTGATTTATTTTCAATCTCAGAATTAGGGAAATTTCAAATTAAGTTCAGATATGATTTCTTTACTCATAGTTTTGGGAATTTCAAGTTCTGCCAAATGTTACCTAACAAGTTCAAGCAGGGATATAGTCATCAGACCAACAGACATTGTAAAATATTCATATTGATGGTAAGGTTCAGTTCATGTCATTATGTGAAGGCAGAAAATTATGGATCCTTTCTTCTATTATTATTCTCTATTATTTTCTTGCCATAGAATAAAGCAGTAAGTTATTACCAACTGTTCCTGGCCTTGTCTTGCATCAAAACCACAACAGGGACAGCATCCCTTCATGTACCCTAGAAAAAAACCCATATAGAGTTCTAAAATTGGGTTTATCTGTAAACAATTTTACAAATATCTTTCAGTTCCTCCAATTTTACCACTATAAATAAATAACTAAGCCTTGCATAGCATGATGGCACTGCAGCAAGTTGAACCTTGTATGTTTGTGACCAATATTCCCACACAAGTAGTAGTTTACACATGCTTATAGGTAAAAGTATTGCCTATACATTATGCTATTCACATGTTAAAAGACTACCTCTTTCCCATGTTGTATCATCAATTAAGATGGTTCAACTCATTGAATCTTAAGGATGTTCGCTGGTCATGTTTTTGATTTTTTGTCAGATTTTCGGAATCCTCTGGTTTTATCCATCTAATAGCCATTAAAAATTTTGCCCAGTAAACCCCACTTTTCTTTTCATATTCTAATTTCATATAGTTTAAATTGGCGTTTTTTAAAATCTTATAAAATTCTTGTTATTTTTCATAGTTTGTTTAAGAAATTAGTAACTAGTGTTAAATGTATGAAAAAGCTAGAGAAAGTAGTTTTCCTGCCAAATTTTATCTCAGAAATGAGCAAACGGAGCCAAGAATTTTTTCCGATCTTTTAGTTTCTTTATTTGAGTACTACCTATCTATAACAGTCTTTTAAACATCTTGTTATTTTGAAACGGAGTAGCGAACATCCTTCAGTAAGAATAACACACAACTGCTAAAAATTACAAAGCATCACATAGTGTGCTGCCAACTTACCTTCGAACATTAAAAGTGTGTTTGCCACCATTCTTCTTTTGGTATTTGCTTCCCTCTGAGTAATTCCTTCTAAAGTCTCACCCTGTATGTACTTTTCTGCAAACTGAAATCAATCAATTGATGTTTTAAAGCACACAGAAAAAGTCCCATGAAACATAAACTTGATACAGGAGAGCAAGCAAAATGGCATATGACCCATCTATAAAAAGCTAACTACAAAATCTTAAATCAATCCATTCAGTAGGAGATGAGGCCAGGGTTTTTTATTTTTTGGTTTACGGGAATATTTTTCTAAAAATTGGGTAGGAAGGATGAAATAAAAATAAAAATAAAATTCCTGAAAACATTGAGTTGCTAAAAAAATAAAAATAAAAGGCCTTCGGTGTAAAAAAAAATTTTATTCAAGAAATAGCGCTTTATTGTCAAAGTGGATTAACTTTCTTGTTGGTTTCAATGTTTATGTATTTCTGTGGAGGAAGGTTGACAAAACCAATATTTACTTAGTTATGACCATGTTTATTGCATAGTGCACATGGTTTCAAGCTTAAAATTAAATAATAAAAGCAATATTTTGATTTTCAGCTCTTGAAATTTATGATTTATGATTTTGGCGTAAGATTTTTTGGTCAGATAGGAGGGAAAAATAAAATAAAATTTTGATTTTAGAATTTTATTTTTATTCTCAAAATGGAAAATTTAGGGTAGGCTCTCCCGTAAAACAAAATATAAAAAAACTCTGGCCTGAGATAAGAATGATAAAAAAATCCCCACTCATAAAATTTGCAAAGTCCCATGAAACAGGAAGTTGATATCAAACAGCAACCAAAATCACTTACAACATATTCCCTGTCTATATGAACCTGCCTGAATACCAAAATTCAAATCAATATATCCTTGGAATGGGAGCCATGATAAGTGCAACATAAAATTTGGATGGAAGGAAGGTTCAGGGTCACTAAATATTTTCATGCAGTAATAGACCTAAAATGGCCTAAAGTTGACGTCATTTTGCAAATTCACTATATTTCGTTGGCCTTAAAGATAGTTAACATTTGATAAATTGCCAAAAACTGCATTACAGGTCCGATTTTCGTGGTACAATTAGAAATGAAATTTTTCGCAATTTTGATTTCAATCAGATCTCCCTGGGGAAGCCCTTTTCGTACCCTAATTTTCCAAAAATACTAGGGAAATTCCAGATATCATTACTCTCTCAAAGAATGTCAAATCTATACACTTTCTTGAGCATTATCTTTAAAATTTGATCTGATTTATAAAATACGAAAAACATATTTTCTGTATTTTAAGAATTTCTTCAGATGTTGTCTGATACTGGCAGTACTATATTTTAAGACCTTGTTTCGTGCCCCATGAAAAATCTATTTTTGGAATTAGTGACCCTGAACCGAATAACACAAGTTGATTCCAGTATACCCCCCTCTTGTTGAGTTTGGGTATAAAAATTATTCTTTGAAATCTTCCATTGCTATTTAGATACTAAAATCCTGTTTTCATAAATGTCAAAATAATTTTGTTTGAAAAAAAAAACATCCCCTATCATACAGATTAATGCAATCATAATTTATATATAATTTATAATACTGCATCAAGATGTGATTTCTACTATATCTTAAAGTTAATTACAACTGAGGTAAATATAATTTAATATTTGATGTAACACATCTTCTGATTGGTTGAAGGTATTTCGTTTATCAGGCCATAAACCAAATTTTGTAGTGTGACTGTGACGTCATCAAGGGTTTTTTTCCTGATTTTCTCCTTTAACATCTTGACGTTTGAATTAAATTATAAGGAATGATTGTCATATTTTTTCGGTATATTCGAAATAACCTCAATCCTATGCAGGTTATTTAGATTTAGTGTGCACCACGTGATTGAGGTTATTTCGAATATACCGAAAAAATATGACAATCATTCCTTAAATAACTGAAATGTGGAATAAATGTGTACACAACAATCATCCAGCTAATAATACTTTAGTAAATACAAGTGACATTTGGAAAACCAATACAGAATTTACATTCACTGTTTCAATTCTACAAAGGAAAACTAATTGAGTCCAGTTAATAAACAAAAAAAATGATCACAAGTGCCTAAGAACTCATGAGGTTAAAAGAGTGGTTGTTTTCTTATTATTCTTGAGACCATATAAGCTCTCCTGCTGATTCCATTGATCAATGTAAGAAATAGTTAAAATCTTGGTAGAACTTTATTTTTAACATCCAAGACCAAGTCTGACGTTTTCAAAATAATGTTGAAAATGATGTATGATGATGTAAATTTTAAGATTTATATCACACTGCAAAGTATTGAAATTTATTTCACTGATAACACTCAGAAATTTGAATCTATCGATGCAATTAAGAATAGAATATATTGTTGGTATATGAATAACTTTGGATTTTATAGTGCACAGGCACTAAATGTATTCTTTTCAGTTTCCTATGAATCTGTCACTAATAAACATGTAGCTCACCATTTAATTTACTATGAACATGATGAAAATAATGATTGTTAATATTCAAAATATGTCTTAACACTTTACCATCAAACAATATATGCCACAACTGGATCCATCATGTTGCTTTGAATGTTCAGGTACATGTAAGTTCCAGTTCAAGATAATGTGATCTTCTGGGCGAAGAAGAAGAATCTGTTGAATATACTTTCTGAAAAAAGTTTTATAAAACAATGTTAATACAGTAGAACTTCGATGGCTCGAACTGCAATGGCTCGAACACCATGGATGTCTCAAACCTTTTTTTTTTGTTGTCCCTTCACTCAGACTTAAACATAGTTCGACCTCGATAGCTCGAACACCCCTCTAGCTCGAACTGTTTTCATTGGTCCCTTGGGTGTTCGAGCCATCGAAGTTGAACTGTAATCACTTTTCTTGCGTAAAGTGTAGCAATGGTTGCTTCAACTGCATATCATGACAAAGAATCCATCAGTGTACTCAACTTCTTATTGGGTTTAACATTATTTTGATTGGAATGATATCGT
Organism: Lithophaga nigra; assembly: GCA_028566555.1. Taxonomy (NCBI): domain Eukaryota; kingdom Metazoa; phylum Mollusca; class Bivalvia; order Mytilida; family Mytilidae; genus Lithophaga; species Lithophaga nigra. Next base: position 7,038 of record JAOXYJ010133219.1, read on the forward strand.
CTTGAAAAAATTACCACCACAGAAATGTGAGATACCAGTATATAGATTATAAATAAACAGATGTAGCATGGGGAACCTTAGGCAAATTTCATTTTAAAATAAAACATTTGGGGTTGTGGTGCTACTTCTGGTTCATATAACTTTGAAACAGCTGATGAAAAAATCTTTATGTAAAATGTAGATACTAACAAAAAGTATGCAGAACAAACTTAAGAATATAAAAAATATAGAAAATCACAAAATTCCTGCAGTAATTTTTATTTAAAGATATCTTTTCCATTTAAAAGCACTAATTCCCAAATGTTACAATAAAACGCAATTCAAACTGTTTTCTTTTTGCAAGTAACTTTTGTAAAATCTCAGATACATCCATCGGTTTTTGTTAAATGCACAAACACAAAAGTTGATGCCAATGATGGGGTTAAAAACAATATACTCTAGTTATATATTATTTGTTTAGCTGTTGTATAAAAGCAAATAGTTACAGTAGCCCACCCCTTTTCCATCTAATAATGAAAACAACAAACTAAAATAAATAATTTATTATAATATACCTCCAATTCAAAAGCACTGTTCGTTTCTGATAGAGCGTTTCTCCCATTGGGTTCAAAAACACCACTCTCGCCTTTGATGGTTCTATAATCTAAAATCATAAATAATTGTTTCTTTGTTGTTTACTGAAAAATAGAGGCTCAGAAGACTGAGCCTATATCGGCCACCTGGCTTCCTTCTTTCAGTGGTTTCTGTATTGGCCAATCAGAAACAAGACTGGCATTGGCAACAATGTTTGTTGTCTGATCAGGACAAAATGAGGAAACTTTATAAAAGACTTCTCATAGATGCTTCCTATCTAGTATCAGTTGGCTAAGTAGTTTCAGAGAAGATATTTTCCCCCTATCAGCCTATCAGAAACAAGAATCGCCCATGATGGACATGTCTGTTGTTGGATTGAGACTTTATGAAGGACTTCTCATAGATGCTTCCTGTCAAGTATCAGTTCATTTGGCAAGCAGTTTCAGAGGAGAAGATTTTTCAGCATCAGCCAATCAGAAACAAGAATCACCTGTGGCCACCTTGTTTGTTGTTGGATCCAGATGAAATGATAAAAATTTATAAAGGACCTCTCATAGATGCTACTTGTCAAGTATTAGTTCATTTGGCCAAGTGGCCATATTTATTGTCAGATCGAGACGAAGTGAGGAAACTTTATAAAGGACCTTAAACAGATGCTCCCTGCCAAGTTTGGTTCCATTTGGCCCAGTAATTTCAGAGGAGAAGATTTTTTCCATATTAGCCAATCAGAAACAAGAATTGCCTGTGGCGGCCATATTTGTTGTTGGATTGGGACAAAATGAGGAAACTTTATCAAGGACCTTACATAGATGCTTCCTGCCAAGTTTGGTTCCATTGGCATAGTGGTTTCAGAGGAGAAGATTAAAATGTGAAAAGTTCACGTCGACAGACGCCAAGTTATGAAAAAAGCTCACATGGCCTCTGGCCAGGTGAGCTAAAAGACTTTGAATAAGGTTGACCGCAGATGTTTTAAACCAGAGAGAATACTGTTTACCAGAGTAAGAAGCTGAGATGAACATATTATTCTCAAAGGTAGATCATTTCTGTATTCAACTAAATCTAATATTATCATTTGTTTTATTGAATGGTTCACTTGCTAAAAAACTATAAGATATTCACAATGATCATTACATACTATGCACAGAGATTGTATTGATTGACCAAGTGGATCATAATCTCACCAAATCACAAAATGTAAATATTCACCCCATTTTAACTTAATAAAAAATTAATAATGGTTGGCCTGAACATGTTCAAAAGAACAGTCCCAGACGAGATTTTACACTGCATCAAAGAAGTACACTATTGATACACCTTGCAGCTCTCATACTTGGAAAGTGAAAACCAGATAGAATATATAGAACATATACACTGATGCCATTGCAAATTTATTATCATCTTCATTTTAGAATGCATACTAAAACACTTACCAACAAGTCCCAGTGACCTCCTCTTTGGTGATAAGCTCCTATTATGAAATCGTATGGCATTATCTTGTTCTGAAATTTATCAATAAGACCATTTTATATATATTCAGAAAATTCTACATATCTTAGCTTAGTCAAAAAAGATTCATAAAGTTTCATTAAGATCTAGTAACTTCATAAGTTTAACTCAAAGGTAAACCTAAGTGTGACAAACAGATAAACAGACTGTCAAATCCACAGACTACTGTGTGTTCAAATACATGTGCTTGAGAAACTGAAATCTCGGAATTTATAAGCAGATTTAAAATAAATTTCTTGTCACTCAAATTTTTGATATCAAAGTTAAATTGTAGTACATTTCTATGTCATAATGTCAGCATCTTGCTCAGTGACGTTACGATTTATGCTCATAATGGGATTTTGTCCAATGGAAAATGTTGAATTCCTTGCAGCAAATGCAATACACACATTGTCATTACATGATGTCTCAAAGAAGTTACAGCATTTAAAGGTATGGTAAACAAGTTTTAACTCTATCATTGCAAAATAAAAATATTTCCCAAAACTACAATGTACTTTCACTAGCTTGTGGAATAGACAGTAAAAACAAAATGGCAGGACATAAAAATTTGAGCCTGTGTTGTCAATGAATATCAAAGCCCAAATTATGTTTTACAAAACCCCAGGAATAATCCTAATAGGAAGTAGGACAACAGAACTTTGAAATACAAATTATATCAAATTTTTAGTAAATATCATTCAGTGGTCCAGAATGACTTGCGATAAAAAGATAAGAATATGAAGAAACAGGGCAAAAACAAGAAGTCTTAAGACTTTCACAGACTAGTTAACACTCACCCTCTCATGCCTTCCAGGAACATATTTTCCATTCAAGATATTGTTAACAGTGCTGACAACTATATGGCGGACTTTCAATCTCCCTTTGTCCATTTCCACCTGTGCAATATACCCAAGGTATGCATCCATAACCTACAATTAAAAGAAACACTGCTGTAACAAATTCACTACAAAATAGGTGAAGCAAACATAACCTACTTAGAACATCGTAAGGTGCTCTGGACCAATGATTCTGTCTCTCTTAACTGTGCATAACCATGTTCTTAATGGGGGATTTTCCAATTGTTCAATTACATTTTTAATGAAAAAAAATTGAACAAATTGAGGACATTTTCACACCTCTTGTCCTTTGCAATACAAACAAGCACACCCAATATTGTTGACCTAGCACTTATAGTTACTGAGAAACAGACCTAAGCATGAAAACTTGACTCTAGTCAATGGACCGTGAAAATGAGGTCAAGGACAAAAGACATGTGGCAGACTGACATGTACTCCTAATAATGTATATTAAAGCACATCCAATATTGTTGACCTACCACTGATAGTTACTGAGAAACAGACCTAAGCATGAAAACCTGACCCTGGTCAATGGACCGTGAAAATGAGGTCAAGGACATAAGACATATGGCAGACTGACATGTACTTCTAATAATGCATATGCATACAAAATAGAGTTGACCTATCATATATAGTTGCCGTGAAACTGACCTAAGCACAAAAACTTGACGCTGGAGTTTGAAAGTCATTGAACAGTGCAAAGTAGGTCAAGGACCTATGTCATGTGGTTGGTCGACAATTTCATATCACAAACTATATGAACACTAAATATGGTCATCCTAGCAATTACAGTTTCAGAGATATAGAGCTTTCAAAAAAAACTAACACCGCCGCCGGAAAGTCATACCTATGTCTCGCTTTTGCGACTTCGTCGCTGGCGAGACAATTAATTACTGGTATACAACAATGAATATTAAGTATGAAAATAATCATAAACTATTTAATTTTACAATAAGTCATAAATATTTAGAAAACTGAAATGCATATTGTATTAAAAAAATATAATAGTTATTGGTACACATACTAGCAGCATGCCAGTTTCCTCATTACTTTGAATTTTTTCATGTTTAAACCACTATGAAATTTGTTTTTCAAATTTTGGTTTCCAGTTCATTTCCCCAAAAGGTTCAAGAAATATAAACTTATTTGAAACAGACCAATTTACCTTGTCTGTTAGCCACTCTGCACTTTTCAAAGAACTGATGTCCCCATATGTGATGACAGTACCATAGACTTTTGCAAGAAAGTACTTGCTAGCCATTCCTTCCTTCCAAATTTGTTCCACCTTATTCTTTGCTGAAATTTAAAAATACAATCATATTTTATCTGGAGATATCCATTCATTGAGAGACTGGTCAAGTACAAATTAAAACCTATAAGCTACAAACATGATAAGGGCTGTTCCATTTAAACATACATGGTACCCAAGGAAGGCACTTTGAAAATTGGGTAGCCACCCATAGAAGCAATTTCAGAATTTATCAGGCATTTTCATTCCAAAAGGTAATACTGGATACCCATCCACAGAAGTGATTTCAAAGTGCCTTCCCTGGGTGCCATGTATGTTTTAATGGAACAGCCCTAAATAAAACTTGCTTCTGTAGCCATTTATGTAATATTCACCTTAATCATATTTTTTTGACTATATCCGTTTAAAAGTATAATGGATATGAATTGCACCCCATTACAAAAAAATTCAAATATCAAGCTTGATTTCAAATATCAACATGATGCAATTAATGCTAAGCTAACCTTAGTGGGAACAAATGGACAGACTGACTTGAACACAGTATGCCTCCTTTTTTGGATATCATAACAACACAAAAAAAAAATGATACAAATATACAAATATAAGGTCATATATACAAAAGTACTAATCTACGACACTAACTCTTGCAAATTACCTTTTTGTTTATCAATGTCTATACATGTATCTTCTGTTTCAAAACCATCTGACCATGTAACGTTCTTAGCCTTTGATGAGGATGCACCTGAAAGTTTTAATATCATGAACACATATTCTTACCAGATAAATATTTGGAGATTAGTAAGTAAACATATGTATAACTGATGATGAAAATTGTCTCTAGCCTGGCTGTTATGCACTCACAAAGTGTAACTAGCAAAGGACAAGATATGATAAGGCCACTTTTTGACCCCAAATATGCAAAAATTTCAAACTGTTCCATGTGAGGTAATATATGGATAAATTCAAGGAATAAACATAGCATGATTGATTTTACTGTGTATGTGTCTTTTACTGGGATCTCAAGGCCCAAACTTGACCAATTTTCTAGTTTTGTTCAATTTAGTAAAAAAATACAGTATTTTTCAACATTTTTTAGTACAGATAATATAGAGCCCATCCCTGTTCAGTCAGGATATTTCTATATCTTGTCTATAATGTAAAAAATACATAATATATGTAAATATAAAGACTGAACATGGATGTGCTCTATATGTCCAGGACCCAAAAAAAATGACTAAGAAGTGACAGTTTTCCTTGAAATTGCAGATAATTTCAAAATTTGACCAAAATCGGTACGTAATTTTCACAATTTATGAAGTCTCATGGGGAAAATAGTATCTGGTTATGATCAAGCGAGTTGTTGTTTTAAAAATTTAATTTTGGGGCCAAATTAGTGCCTTATGGTACATGTACATTCTCTTTTACTCATATCATCTGTTTAATACTCTAGGAAAAAAATTATTCAATATTATAAACTGCAACTGTTTTGTTCTTTTTTATCATGGAAATGTTGCTACTGTATCCATACTTTTATACCTATTATTCATTTAATTTCAAAAATTGCTTCTACCAATTTAAAATCCAGCTTCAATCAATTTTCTTTCAGCTCTTTTACAACAGTGCCGGGACATTTAAATTTAAGCCTATATAGTATCTCACCCTGAAGAGATCAGGGATCATTCACACTAACAGCTTTGATTTAAATGTCCAGCTGATGTTATAAAAGAATAAAAGAGCTGAAAATAAAATTGATTGAAACTGTTTTTTTTAAATTGATAAAAGAAATTTTTGTAGTTAATTAAGAATAGGTATTGAAGTATGGATACCGTAAAACGTTTCCACGATAACATTACTAACAGTTACATTATACATGTACTACGAAAGGGTCAAATGTATTAATATAAAGAATTACATGTATCTCAGTACACATAAACTCGAAATTACTTGCCGTAAAAAAGGGCTCCACACATTCTATAAGAAAATCTTATTCTTTTTCCAATATCTATACATATAAATAAGTTAATATATTTTTATGTAAAAGTATGTAATAAAAATGATAGTTTCTACTTTATCCCCACATATATTTGTCTTTTCCCTAAAATTTATAAATCTTAAACAATATTTAACAATATATATTGTTTACTCAGCTGGAGAACCTTGGTCTACCCCTTCTGTGTATGATAAGGGATCAATGTTCCTCATGTCTGTTTTCATTTTTATTGATCCTTTTTTTTTTACTTTTTATTGTTTGTCTTTGTGTTATGTTCATCGAGATCTTGAATATTTTGAAAGATCTTCTATTTCTTTATCACATCTCATTTTTTTCTTTCTTTTCTTTGATACAAAATTTCATCATGATACAAATTCATGTTGATTAAAAAATGGCAAGCTTAACCAGACATAAAACATCCATTACCAGCTTAAATTATATGCAAGATATATTTCCGAAATATTTTAGAACATATCCAGTGTGCCTAACATGTAAAGGACAAATATTAAGAGCCACAAATCAATAATACCTTTTTCTTTAATTAATTCCTTCACTGCATCATTTATCTGAGTTTTTCTCAAAATAGGATTCTTCGTAGGATCATCTGGAAGATTGATGACACTGCTTTCCACTGAAAAACCAAATTTATTTTGTCAAACATTTCGCATGAATCCCCATTTTGAATTCTTAGATGCAATGCACCCATAGGTTTAAATGTTTGTTTCAATTTATAACATTGATAACAAGTAAAATTATTAAATGAAAATATTTCAAAGTTCTAAAATACAACATAAACAATTGCAAAAGGCCAAAAATATGAAAAATCAATTTAACAAACATAGAGATAAATTAAACAGGTAAACATTATAACCATATTTTTCAAACTATATGACGAGACTTCTGTCTTAAAAATGGATGCTTTCTCCATTATAAGCCTACGGGAAAAATGCAGATTAGACCTATAGTGGGGCTGGGTAGGAGGGGTCTGATCCCAGATTCTGGCGGAGAAATTGATCAAATTCCAAATTCCTGATAAAATAAATTTCACAATCCTGCATCCCAAAAAGTGAAAAACGCAAATCCCGAATCCCAATAGGGTGAATCCCCAAATCACGATGAATAAATTGGCCAATCTTGGAGTCCCAAAAAAGGTCCTACCACCCCTATATAGTCCACATAGACTTATAGTCCAAAAATACAGTACTTTTTACCTCTAACTAGTTACATAAAAGTCATTTACTTCAAGAGTTGATGGCAAACCTAATTTCGCTAATACAAGATTTAACAGGCGATACTTCTGACTGGCACCCAAGCTTTTAGGAAAAGTCTCCGTCAAAGAAACATATGCCTCTGCTGCTTCTTCTTGACAAAACATCTCAACAACAGCAGAACCAACTAAGGATGAATTATCCAATGTTAAACGATATGTTTCTTTTGCCTCCTTGAATAGATCAGATGCATCTTTCTTCTTGATTTTTGACCAAAAGTCTGAAAAAAAAACTGTGGCATGAGAAAACTGGGTAATCATTATATGACATTCAAAATGAAATGAATTCAGACTTCAATTCTATTCAATTCTTTAACAACCTATATAATACGACATACAGATATAATATATAAACATTATATTGTAACTGATCATGACAAAGCAAATTATAATTTATTAATATTTCATATTATTTACAGGCTGTGATTTGTCAATTCATGATCACATTATTATTTATAAATATACTGACTATAAATATACCTCAAAGCCACTTTTTTGCAGCGTCTTATCTAAAAGATCAAAGTATCATTATGACATCAAGAGTATTGTGACAAATGGAGTATTTTCAGTGATTTTCATTCAGTATTCATACAATGATTTACTTATAATTAATTTCTTTTTATGTAATTATTATTTAATTGTTGTATTAGGCATTTATCACACAGAAATTTCAAGAATTAGTTTTTGTTTGCTGTTTTGCTTTTTAAGTTATTGGTCTTGTTATGTTTTTACTCAATCTTGATAAATTATCAAAACCCTGAAGGAATTGTAATATATTAATAAAACAATTATAGCCTTTGCATATCTTTCAATACATAAACTTATTGACCGCAGAAATATTCATTGACCTCGGACTACGTCCTTGGTCAAACAATATTTCTTTGGTCAATAAATTCCTGTGTCAACCTCGTGAAAAGGCTATATTTGTATAATATAAATATCTTATATGCAATAATTAGCAAATAATAGATTTGTAAAGCCAAAGACAGTCCTCTCTAAGCTTAAAAGTATGACAAATAAATTTGCCTAAATTACACAATTGCTTTATATTTGAAGTATTAAGTAACTGCAGTAATTTAAATACAGACGGTTTCTTCCAATAATATGACTTAAAAAGTTTATGACGAAGATTTGTATAGAGCAGACATAAAAGTAAGAAATGTGTTTCACCTTCAATGTCATTAATACAAAATTTACAGTTTCTATAATTTCTATTAATATTATGATCCCTTGCTTTTTCTATTGCGAGATTGTGCAAAGATTATCTAATTTTAGATATGCACTTCTTATACAAGTTTGGTATTGGTTTTATCAAATATGCCTGTATTGATACAAGTTACATTAAGGTAAAGCAGGTAAAACTGCCTCAAATTCTTGCTTACAAATATCATACAATCTTTGATAACCAATACATGTTCCTTATTCAAGGAGCATTGTAAATACCATAAATCATTTACACCAAGGCAGAATTTCTAATTCCCAATTATCAAATGGCTTGAAAAATGAAAAGTGTTCAAATAAGCCTGTAGACTTGACAACAATTGAAAGAAAAGTTAACCATTTATGACTTGATGCAGCTTTTTCAACGTACCCATATTCAACTCTTCTTGGTACCTTATAACATTGTTAAGAAAAGAATAATAATGTGGAAGCACATTTATAAGTCTGACACTTACTTTCATGTATAAAATGTACAAAAGAACATTGATCCAAGTCCCCCCGAAAATATTAATGATAAAAGTGGCAGAGTTTGAGTTCCTACCTTCATTCAATATATACTGCCACATTTGCCACAAAGGGGGTAGAAAAATATATAATTACAAACCTTGCACTAAACTCAGAAGAGATGCAAGTCCTGCTCCTTCATATGATGAGCTGTGACTGTCATTTTCATTGTTTTGCCCTAAAGATAATGAAAATGAATAAATATATCACAATGTACACTTTCAATGACCTTTCGAGCTCGATTTTATAAGACAAACATAAGTAATGTACATAAAAAAGTTCTGATTACATCAGTTGCACATATATTTATGAACAAGTGCAAAACAAATGCAATCATTGTAAAATAAAACATCAATTAAAGGTTTTTTGTTTTGTCATTGTAAGAATCGAAGAATTCAAGAATGCAAGCATTGTAAAATAAAACATCAATTAAAGGTTTTTTTTTTTGTTTTGTCATTATAAGAATACAAGAATTTCATAAATTTATCTTTATTTAACCAAAGACCTACAACTTGATTCTATCTTCATTAACGTATTATAACCTTGCTCCATTAGGTAATTTTGTGACAGTAAAACAAACTTTTTGGTAGTCCTGGATTAAAGTACAAAAGAATTATTTTAAATTTCAATACAAATTCCAAAAAAAAATGTTCAGTTAAAACATATACTATTTTGAAAACTCCAAACAAAAGATTAGATGTATTGAAATACCTTCAAAAGACTCATCCATTTCACAAATATTGTCAACATCCTCCAACACTATATGTGATTCATTGCTGTAATTTTCTGAAAAGATAAAAACATAACACTTAAAGTGCTGTACAGCAGCTTGCTGTTGAAATTTTGGAACATTTGAATGAAGTTGTCAAGAAAGCACTTTTGTGATAAAATAGAAGATAAATATATATTCAGTACTAATCCAAATACTGTGTACGGTACCAGTTCTTTAGGGGAGGGTTTCAAATGCATAAACTTGTTCACATGGATTAAATTTATCATGGAAAAGACTATAAACATTCCATAATGCATATTTCTCCTACACAAATGTTACATTTTACAAGCTTAATGATCATAAGAAAATAATGTTGCTATAGCATACTTGTTTATGTTTACATCCATCTTTCTATTTTCTTTTTTGATGAAATTGAGGGGAAGCAATTCTTGATATAATTTTTTAAAAAACATCTATTTTAATTTAAATAAATAAAATTTAATCTATACAATTTTTTTGGAGTTAAAAACTTTCAAAAATTTGTTTTGAAGTTCTATATTAATTACATACAATTACAGAAATTAGTCTATGTATTGTTTGATAAATGAAAATAATGTAACTTATCCTAATTTGAATTTCCCGCCTTTGAAACTCATACCTATATTCATACACATTATTTGTTGATTTCAAGCAAAATAAGGATTGAACTATATTCCCTTATTCAACCAATACTTTTTTCTTATTTACACTTTGAAATAACTTTTAAGACACAGTTAATTGCATGTTGTAATTTTAAAATTAATCA
>JAOXYJ010133220.1:0-11025 GCA_028566555.1 Lithophaga nigra
GGGCAAGTATGATTAGAGATGCAAACAATACAATACAATATACTCATACTGGAGGTATATAACAATTCGGCATATGATACATTTACAGTAAAACTATGAGGTATAAATTATTTATTTTGTTGAATGTTTGAGTACTGGGTCCAGTGCTACGACTCGGATGTAGATACTGCAATAATTTGTTTCTAAAAAAGGTTTCAAGACTGTAAAAGACACCAAGGACAGTTCTTTGGAATCACATTACAATTTATGTGTCTAACCCAGGAAAACAAGCATATTGTATATTAAATTGCTTGTCTGCAGGAGACATGAAGGGACCATGATGCAGGATATGCTATTTGCTGCTGTTAAAATCAGATCAGTTGGATTTGGAAGAGAACTATTGAAGCATGTATAATATTGGTAATCACAAACTGAACTGGACTTTCTGTCTGTTGGAGAACAAGATGATGGTACCATATTGACTAACGTAATGTGAAATTAATGTCGTTCATTGTTTACTAAAATGCTGGATCTTGTTTGAACTCTTACATGTATGAAGTGTCCAGATCAATGCAGAATTGTAGATTATGTTTTTGCAGAGATCTATGGCATAGTTATTTTCTTAAAGTGTGCTTCTAAAGCGGTGTTGCATGTAATACAGGATTTTCTCTTCTGGCACACTTTCTTACAACCCTTATTTTGTTTTAAGCCTTATTTGCATGCATTCTTCTGAGTTTTCCTCTTGTCTGATTATTTCATTTACAATAAGCACTCCTAAGTTCTGTTTTCTTTCAAGATTATTCAGGTTTAATAGGTCAAATCTTTGGGGTATCCTGACTGAATGAGTGTGGTCTTTCTGTCAGATTGGAAAAAATCAATTACAGTAACACAACAGACAGTTGCGCAAGGCATCAGTGTTTTGTCTAGCATTAAAAACAAAAACAGATGTATGACTTTGGGAGGTGTAATGCAGGTTCTTACTTCACCTATCAGAATGATATATAAGCTTTTGACATCGCACATTGTTTTTGTGATCTTGCTCACTATACCATGGGTCTTGTTTCAGTTTCTTCAATTTCTTCACCATTTTTATGTACTTATACACACAAAATATTCCACTTGGTAGTTCTAAAGAATGCTGTGATGATAAATCTGTACAAGTTGAATGTTTATACTTTATTTATTCTACATGAGATGACATAGACCAAAATAAATATTGCAATAAAACCATCTGATAGAGAATTTACTTTTAGATGTATGAATCTACAAAAGTAGTTCCACTTGCAATAATTATCATTATTGGTCTAAGGGAGACAACTCTGACACACAAAATAACACTTTTCACATGCATAATTCATTTGAATAGATTATGTTGACTGACTAAAAACAGGTCAAGTCCAACATTTCTTAGGACAGTGATAGGAAAATTGAAATTATAATCTTGTTCAAATAACAGTGAAATAGGCATAATTGTTTTGAAGTGTGATTTGAAAAAAAGTCACCAATTTATTTGTTATGAATGGAAAAACCATTTTATGTAATAATCTCTATTAAAATCCAGCTAAACAGTTATCTGTGCAGGGTTACAGGTGAGACCTAAGTGCCTGAGTGGTTAAAGTGCTAATTCATAACACCCTGCTTGCCCCACTTCATATGTTATGGTTTCTAGACACTTACCTAAGGTTGAGTTTCACTAGTTCAGCTGGATACAGGTGTGGCTGTCCAGACATTCATCCTACACTTAGTCTGGTAACAATATAAGTGGAAAAATGCTGAAAGTGATGATATACCACAACATCCAACCCATGTGACCAGATTTGAAGGTTAATGTAGGTTTGAGAAGAAGCTCACATCAGCACTTTCGTGCCTTGATTATAAGTTAGTTAGCTGGCTTTAAATTATGCATTTCAACTGGTCTGATCATGGACTTAAAACAAGTATTTACAGGTAACAAAACTGTAAATATTAGCAAATATATAAACTTTCGAGAGAGAAAAAAAGACGAAAAGGAATTGAGCTTGAGCATAATATTATCCACGAAAACATACCCCGCACGTGTAGTTGTATACGACTTAAAATTTGACTTGTGAATTAAACAAGTTATTGCATGTTTTGCTTTTTAACATCCTAAATTGATTCACTATTTATGTCAAAATATGACTGTACACAATGTAGTTTTCTGGTCACAAACCATTTCTTTCTACTAGATCGTCACATTTAGAAATGGCATCCTATGAACGGTTCTTCGGCATTGCGTTGCGAACATTTGTCAAGTTACAAATGACTTATTTTAGTAGTATAAATAGATATTGTAAAATGAGCTTGCAGAATGTGTAATTATTGCTCTTTCAAAGATGACAGTTTTATTAAATACGAAATCGTGTATTGATTCAATTTTTAAATTGCATTTCTGAGTGTTCTATTTTTATGAAAGGGATAAAGTATTAAAAATTCTCAACTAGTTCGTATATGTTTATTAATATGTGCTAACGACCGATTTCTCTAAATTGTTCTTTTCTAATTCCTACTTACGGGTTTTAGCTTGGACAAAAGAAAACAGAAAATTGTCCACGATATGATTTTCCTCTATCGGGCAATTAAACATTTTACACAATATTTTGAAATACTGTGACAGGCATTTTTTATGTTTGAATGAGTATTTAATCAGTTTGAACGTATATCTACAATCTCTTGATGGTACAAAACTTTATTAAGTAATTTTCATTATACAAATGGAAACTAAAGGTCGAGTGGTATTTGAGACGAAAATTAACAAAATATATTTTAAGTCTATATATCAAAGGTATTGTAGAAATAATTTAATGTGACTGTTAGCGGTGTTAGCATGACAAAATGTTTGGTATTAAGTTGGTTATTTTTTTTTCCATATTACGTTGATTGGTCCTGTTGGTTAACGTGAAAACAAAACAACCTTGACATTTAGAGCAGATATAAAGGATCACAACAGGGACTTTAAAGTCATAAGCAGAAATGTTAGAAAGATGGACAATGAATAAAGAAAAGACAAACATCACCGAAAAAAATTAAAAACATTACAACACAAACTATCATAAAAACAGAGAGTAAAATCAAGTGAAGGTACTACGGAAGTGTGGACATTTTTCTGATCTGCAAAGGGCAACCTTCGTATTGGGAAAAGAGAACAGGTTGGATAAGAAAGATGAAACAGGACGTTAACATCTGTGAAAATGAACATTATTATGCCAATCTTTTTTGGGGGAGGGCTATACTCTCATAACAGCTGAAAATCAGCCCAACAGTGCTAGAATTAAATCTTTGTGCTGACAAATTTTTGTCGTTCCCTCAGCGGGATTCAAACTCATGCTGTTGTGACATCCAAGGCACCACAGCCTGGACTGTGTCCAGCACTCGACCAACTAGGATACATAAAAATTTAGCTGTGGTTGGCAGAGTGTTACCTTTCCTCGCCAGTTTAATCTGGAGATAGATCACAGTACACGATGTATGGTGGCATGAAAACGGTATGTTTTAATTTGCCAGCAATACTGAACCGCAAAAGTAACGTCGCATCAAATGAAGTATCAAAAAGCTTTGTTGTTAAATTTGGCAACTTTAATAAATATTGAATAAATTAATAAAAGACATCAAAAAACTATAGCAGGCAAAGTTTTTAAAGTAGGACAAATGGGTTTTTTTTATATTCTTTTCATCGGTAGAGCACAGAATTGGTAGAATTAAGGAACTAAAGTCAATACCGTGTATGTCATCCATTGGCGCTGATTACAGACACACATCTCCTTATGTACTGAATGGATTAGACGGTTGATAAATGCAGTTGGAATAAGAGCCCATACCCTCCGGAAGGATACACTAAGTTCAAGTGTAGTTATCGGCCTTAGATGGACTTCATTAAGTCGTCTTTAAGCTCATCCCACAAATGTTCAGTGAGGTTTAAATTAGGACTAAGGGCAGGCCAGGGCATAACCGCTATGTTCTGTTGCTGAAGAAAGTCTCTGGTGACTCTTGCAGAACGGGCTCGAGCGTTGTCATGCTGGAACGTATGGTTTCGGTGTCGTGTAAAAAATGGCACAACATGGGGTCTCAGTACTTGGTCAATGTATCGAGCAGCCGTGACCACATTACCTCTGCCTGGACCAATTTTATGAAAGATGACAGGCCCAATGTTTCGATTTAGGCCGATTCCACTCCACACCATGATGTTTGGTCCTCCCCATGCGTCTCTTTCCATGATGCATGCATCAGTATATCGTTTACCAGCCGTGCGCCAGACACCTTGTTCGGTCATCTGCGTTGGAAAGGAGTAAAGACTTTCATCCGAGAAGATAATGGTCCTCCACTGCTGGTAACGCCAGTTCTGATGATGCATAGGCCGCCGTAAACGTTCTTGACGGTGACGAACCGTAATGCTGGCCGGACGACGACATCTCATGCTGTTGGCATTCAATCGACGTTGCACAGTATCGTCACAGTATTGATCGCTGGGGTGCCAATTGTCTGTCGAGCTGTTTGGGTTGCTGTAGCGAATAGATTTCGCAAGTGTTGCCGAAGGATGTACCTATCCTGACGTGGCGTTGTAACCTTAGGGCCACCACTACATGGACGGTCATTGGTAGTGTTGGTTGCATTGCAACATTCCCGCAGACGTTGGATAGTGCGTACATTACAGTTGAATGTATTTACAGTGTCTTGAGGCCGTTGCTCTGCATTCAGACGTCCAATGGCTTGTTCACGTTGTTCTGTGGAGTAGTCGTGGCAAAAAAAGCCATAATGGTTCATTATAAACACATTTACATATTCCATACTAAATAAACAAATTTGGTATTTATATTAATTTTTTTCAATATTTTGATAAAATGACGTTTCTTGTTCGGTTCAGTATATATATATGTTTTCTTTATGTAAAGATTGCCAAAATCTTAACATTTTAACACATCAATATTGAAAATCCGTTTTAATTAATGAAATAAAAGAAGTCGATATTGCTATTTTGCTATTTTGGAGACGTAAGAAAAGTGTCCAGAAGCACAAAAGATGCATTAGCTCAGAAACTAATAAATAACTGGTAGCTTTGTCAATCGTATAGTGATCTAACTTAGTACTATACTGTATTAGGTCATTCACAAACTATGTAACATTTATATACTACCGACTACTTATAATCATGTAAAATATTTGAAAAAAATAACTAATTAAACTGTAGACTAATAGAGTAGCGTATAGATTCTACTGACTGTGTATAGTATATAATTATTAGGCTTTCATGTGATGACATTTATCCAATGCAACTGAAGTATTTCATAGAAGGTATTATATATATTTACTACATCATATTGTTAATTTCATTAATTTCATAGCATTAACGAGAAGCTATCGACCTTTACTAATTGATACCGATCTGAAATTTTGCCCGAGGTATGCCCCTATTTATCATATCCAGCGAGATGGGTTGGGTTGTTAGGGGTTATCCTCACTTTCAACAATTTTTCAGCTATAAAGTGACTACTAGACTTATCAAGAGAGGAAAATCTTGAGTAGGCGTCTGGAGACCTTAATACATGAAACAAGGCGACCAGGACTCGAACCCGCGACCGGTGTTAGACTAGCGGTTAATGACTCGAACACCCAGGCCCCAATATTCGACGAAAAAAAGGGCCCAATGAACTGAAAGTGATGGTTGGAAGTTGATATAAATATAGATATGATTTTGGCGTTTTAATCGGCCGAGGGAGTCAGAGCACTTTGACCAGATTCCTGCAAAACTTTCAAAACATCATTCCACCCTTTTGTAACCGATAACAAAAATCAGGTCAAATTTTAATTAACTTTAATCTGTCAGATATTCACGTTCATTTATAACTTTATATCAAAATAAATAAATCGATTTATAATATAAAACCCGTTTTGTCACTTCTATCTTCTTAATAATCTCCCAAACTGATCCATGCGGAATGATAGCTTCTAGTTATATACATTTTATGTCAATAAAGGGATTTAAAATCAGACGAGTGGGTATGATTTTATATTCGAATCCTAAAATAAATACGACATTCGTTAATTAGTATTCCAGGTGGATATACATGTACCCGTCAAATGCATATTTTTTATTATGATGCATAGCATATATTTTTATTCGTGTGTATTAAGTGTAAGCAACATGGTTAAGATTGCATGTTTTATGGATTAATGTAGTTGAGAAGGAAGTGTTTCTATTTAAACTTTAAAAATGGTGTCTGTGTATCGTCTTGCAGAGGATCGTTACGCTGAGGTAAGAATGTAGAGATATATTGTTATACCATGTAAAAGTCGAAAAAAAAACCACTTTTCTTTCACTTAATGTCCAGGCTTGACGTTTTGAAGTCAGCTGTGTTGAAAAAAGGAACAAATCTAAACAGTGGCGAAGGCAGTTAAAGGCGTCTAGAAACTTGAATAGTTACCTTTCTAAAATCTGGCATGACAAATTCAGAGATTGCTATAGAACATGATTTTTATGGAGAGTTCTATGGACTTCTGTACATCAGACGCTAAAAGTTTGGTTGAAATCGGTTATTTCAACCAAACGTTTAGTTTTTGATTTACTAAAAGTCTATAACCATCCATAAAATCAAGTTTTGTAATATCAAGGTCTGAAATTCTTCATAACAGATTGCGTCAAATTCCTACTTCAGTCCAGTATTATTCATCTTTATATCGTATGCCCAACACATTTCCCGGATCCATAACTTCTAAAAACCTACTAATGCAGCTTAATGAATTACTTGGACGAAGCAGGACGACCGACAAATAGATCCCTCGTGCATTCGACATAAAATTACTGAAATATAGTAGGAATGTGATGCAATCTGTTACGACGAATTTCAGAACATACTATTGCAAACTTTGATTTTTCATGGAGGGTTCTAATGGCTTCTGTACATCAGACACTAAACGTTCTGCAGTCTGCAGTCAGTACTATTTGTCCAATAATGCGAATAAATTAAAATCTTTACATTTTATCGTCAGATCCAACGTGCAAATAAAATATACATTTTTCATAATTTTAAACACACACACACACAAGCATCATGTATGTGTGTGAAATTTAACACAGACTGTCACATTTATGCCGACAATTTCTTGTCTTTCCCGTAATGGAACTGGCACTGTTGATTCGCCTTTGGCACCAAATTGCGTGCATCATGTGCAGAGTCTAACCATTTATGATAGATCGCTGTCTGTATCCAGGCTAAAATTTCAGTATATCACCAGTTTTTGAACTAATCTGATGATTTATGACAGACCGCTGTCTGTGTCCAAGCTAAAATATCATACCTTGGCCAGGTATTGAGCAAATTGATGATTTATGACTGACCGCTACGTGTATTCAGGCTGATATATCAGACCGTGACTGGCAGTTGAGCTAATTTCATCATTTATGACAAACTGCTGTTTGTATCCAGGCTGAAATTTCAGATCGTGACCAACAATTGAACTAATTTCATTGTCTATGACGGACTGCTGTCTGTATGTAGGATGAAATCTTAGACCGTGTTCAGCTATTGAGCTTAAATGATGAGTTATGACAGATCGCTGTCTGTACGCAGGCTAAAATTTTAGACTTTGACAAGTAATTGAGCTAATTTGATGATTTATGACTAACCGCTGTGTGTATCTAAGCTAAAATATCAGAAATTTCAGATCGTGACCAACCATTGACCTAATTTCATTGTCTATGACAGACCGTTGTCTGTATCTAGGCTGAAATTTCAGACCGTGTCCAGCCATTGAGCTAATTTTATCATTTATAACAGACCGCTGTCTGTATCGAGGCTGAAAGTTCAGACCATAACCAGCCATTGGGTTAATTTGATGATGTATAGCAGACAGCTGTCTGTTTCCAGGTTGAAATTTCAGACCGTAACCAGCAGTTGTGCTAATTGATGATTTTTGACAGACTGCTGTGTGTATCCAGGCTGTAATATCAGACGGTGATCAGCAATTTAGGTAATTTTATTATTTATAACAGACCGCTGTGTTTATCAAGGCTATAATATCAGACCGTGTCCAGCCATTGAGCTAATTCGATGATTAATGACAGACCGCTGTATGCATCCAGGCTGTTATATCAGACAGTGACCATCCATTGGGGTAATTTTATCAAGGCTGAAATATCAGACTGTGACCAGCCATTGAGCTAAATTGATTATTTATGACAGACAGCTGTCTGTATCCAGGTGGAAATGTCAGACCGTGACCAGCCATTAAGCTAATTTGATCATTTAGACAGACCGCTGTCTGTATCCACACTGAAATATCAGACCATGTCCTGTCATTGAGCTATTGTGATAATTTATAAAAGACCGCTGTCTATATGCAGGCTGAAATTTCAGGCCGTGACCAGTGGTTGAGCTAATTTCATCATTTGTGACGGACTGATGTCTGTATTTAGGCTGTAATTTCAAAGCGTGACCAGCCATTGAGTTAATTTGGTGATTTATGACAGATCTTTGTCTGTATTCAGGCTCAAATATCTGCCCGAGTCCAGCCATTGAGCTAGTTTGATAATTAATGATGGACTGCTGTCTATATCCAGGCTGAAATTTCAAGCCTGACAAGCTATTGAGCTAATTTCATGGTTTATGACAAACCACTATCTGTATTCTGGCTGAAATTTCAGACTGTGTCCAGTCATTTAGCTAATTTCATAATTTATGACAGACCGCTTCCTGTACCCAGGCTGAAATTTCAGACTGTGACCAGCTCTTGAGCTAATTTGATGATCTATGACAGACTGCTGTGTGTATTTCGCCCAAAATATCAGGCCGTGACATCCCACTGAGCTAATTCAATGATTTATGACGGACCGCTGTGTGTAGCCAGGCTGAAATATCAGACTGTGACCAGCTATTGGGCTTATTTGATGATTTATGACAAACTGCTTTCAGTATCCAGGCTGAAATTTCAGAGCTTGACCAGCCATTGAGATGGTTTCGATAATTTATGATAGACAGCTGTCTGTATCTAGGCTGTAATTTCAGGCCGTGACCAGCTATTAAGCTGATTTTATCATTTATGACAAACCGCTGTCTGTATCCACACTGAAATATCAGATCGTGTCCAGCCATTGAGCTAATGTGATAATTTATAAAAGACCGCCGTCTATATCCAGGCTGAAATGCCAGGTCGTTACTAGCCATTGAGCTAATTTCATGGTTTATGACAGACCGCTGTGCTTATCCGGGCTGAAATATAGATCTGTGACTTGCGATTGAGCTAATTTTATTATTTATGACAAACAGCTGTCTGAATCCAGGCTGAAATTTCCGACCGTGACCAGCCATTGAGCTAATTTTGACAGAATGATATCTGTGTCCAGTCTGAAATTTCAGGCCGTGACCAGCCATTAAACTTATTTCATCATTTATGACACACCGTTGTCTGTATCAAGGCTGAAATTTTACACCATGACCAGCCATTGTCCGCAGTGATAATTTAATGATTTTTGGCAGACAACTCTCTGTATCAAGGCTGAAATGTCAGACTGCGACCAGCCATTAACCTTATTTAGTGATTTATGACAGACCGCTGTCTATATCCAGGCTAAAACATCTAACCGTGTCCAGCCATTGAGCTAATCTGATAATTTATGATGGATTACTATCAAGGCTGAAATTTCAAGCCGTGACCAGCCATTGAGCTTATTCCATGGTTTATGACAGGCCACTGTCTGTAACCTGGCTGAAATATCAGACTGTGACCAGCTATTGAGCTACTTTGATAATTTATGACAAATTGCTATCTGTATATAGGCTGACACTTCAGACTTTGACTAGCCATTGAGCTAATTTGATCATTTATGATAGACCGCTGTCTGTATCCAGTCTGAAATTTCAGACCGTGACCAGCTATTAAGATAATTTGATCATTTATGACAGACCACTGTCTGTATCTAGGCTAAAATTTCAGATTATGACCAGCCACTATGCTAATTTAATGATTTATGGCAGACAGCTGTCTGTATCCAGGCTGAAAATTCAGACCCTGACCAGCCATTGGGCCAATTGATGATTTATGACAGACTGCTGGGTGTATCCAGGTTGCAATATCAGACTGTGACCAGCCATTGAGATAATTTCATCATTTATGGAAGACCGCATTGTTTATCCAGGCTGAAAATATCAGGCCCTGACCAGCCATTGAATTAATTTAATGATTTATGACAGACAGCTGTCTGTATCCAGGCTAAAATATCAGACCGTGTCCAGTCATTGAGCTAATCTGATAATTTTTTATGGATTACTGTCTACGTCCAGGCCGAAATTTCAAGTCTTGACCGGCCATTGAGCTAATTTGATGATTATATCAGACCGCTGTCTGTATTTCAGGCCAAAATATCGGACCGTGTCCAGCCATTGAGCTTATTTCATCATTTATGACAGGCCGCTGTCTGTATCCAGGCTAAAATATCAGACTGTGACCAGCAGCTGAGTTAATTTGATGATTTATGACGGACTGTTGTCTTAATCCAGGCTGAAATATCAGACTGTGACCAGCCATTGAGCTAATTTGATGATTTATGAAAGACTGCTGTCTGTATCCATGCCGAAATTTCAGACCATGGCCAGTTGTTGTGGTGATTTATGACAAAACCATAGTTTGTATCGAGACTGGCATATCAGACATTAACTTGGCATTGAGCTAATTGTATGATTTATAGCAAACGGCTATACGTATCCATGTTCAAATATTAGACCATAATAAAAAATGAGTTTATTCCATCATTTACAACATATTTATATATGAAACCTTAGAACTCTTTTGAGATATATTCCCGTCTTATCCCGTATATATTAACTTGTGATAATGATTATAATTCTTTCTAAGTCTATAGAAATGAAAATGAAATATTTTGTATAAATTATTCTAATATGGAGTGCTGCAAGATACAAAGGCAACCATGACACAGTATGATTTCTGCACGGAAACGTCGCAAAATTGCCGAAAATGGGGTCGTCTGTAGAAAGGTTACGTTCACCCTAATTTTGTTTATTTCTGCAAAATTAACCA
>JAOXYJ010133331.1:0-11024 GCA_028566555.1 Lithophaga nigra
TCAAACTCGTTAAAAATGTTAAATGCAAAAGTATACCAAGAATATATTCCTTTTTCATGCAAAGTTTTGTTCACTTTCAAAGATTCGGCAACAAGCAGATTAATATTATTAGTATTTATTCTAGTACAGAACATCATGACTTGAGTTTTAATAAATGAAGACAGAGGGAGACGTCCTAATTCGGAAATAGCTGCAATGTTGCATGAAGTCTTTCTTAGACCTAAAATTATTTTACAATATTTAGTGTGTATTTTATTATATGATGTTTTACTGTCAAAAGATAATGTGTCACAAACTCTGTTACTTTTTTCTGCTCTGAGAATAGCCCCACATAAAGACAGATAATCATCTATATACCAGATTTCAGAATTATAAGTTAAAACTGGTCCAATTAGAGTGTCAAATAATTTACACGAAAGGTTTACAGGTAACTATTCAAAGTTAGAAACCAGTTTTCTCAGTGCGAATAACACTTTTAAGCCCTTTTTGTAAGTTCTTGAATACAACCTTTAAAACTGCCTTTGTGGTCAATAATAGTTCCCCAAAAATTATATTCAGTAACTTCTATAAGAGGTGTGTTGTCATAAAATAGTGCTGAAGTGGGAGAAAATAATTTCTGGAAAGTAATTACTTTAGTTTTATTTGTATTGGCAGTTAATTGCCAATCAAAGCAATATTTTTTTGGAATTTATTTGTAGCATTCTGTAATCCTGTGTGTGAATTTGCAAATATTACAAGCATCCGCAAAACTCAAACTAGATATAAAATTATTATAAAGCTGGAGGGAGTCGCAAGACTGATAAAAAATATCATGTAGATCATTAATACAACAGTTAAATGAAGTGGGGTACAAGCTGTCCCCTTCTTTCACTCCTTTTTCCACAGTAAAATAGTTTGACTGTCTGTTATCAATCTTAACAGAAGACTGACATAAATTGTACATACTATGAATAATAATAAAGAACTTGATACCAACAGCATTTTTCATGAGTTTATATAAAAGGCCAATGTGCCATACTGTATCAAATGCTCTGTGTAGATCAACAAAGCAAGCATACATTTTACTCTTTTTGAAAATGTACATCTTCTGTATTTAGAAATGAGAATTTTTAAAATAAATAAACTATCTGCAGTTCTATGATTTGCTCGAAAACCAAACTGATGTTTTGAAAATAAAGGTCCACGTCGGCCAGAGCATAATTCACCATACCAGCTCCATTAGCTGTATAACATGTAATGTTACCTACAGAATCTCCAATAAAATGACCATTATGAACTCTGACCTGAGAGGCAATTCAAAGATCTATTAAGTTTTGACCTTGTGTATTGAAAACTTTATGTGGTGAATATCTATGATAGTTACAACCCACTTTATAATTATCTGGCAACAGATTATCTAAAGACATTCTGATTAAAATACAGACCCTGTGTCCACGCTGCGCTCACAAGGATCGTGGACACAGGATCTGTACTTTAATCAGATTGATGTAAAGATTCAATTAACTATTCTCGTTTACTATGAAATCTCGCTGATTTGAAATTCTTGCATTCAGATCACCCATAATAAGGATAGTACATGTATTTCTAGATATAATTTTCGATATTGTTATTGTTATTTGGAAAAATCGTTTTCGTAATAATTTGAACTTTCGGACGAATGTAACAAGCACATATGTAAACATCTTTCTGAAATCCCAAAATAATTTCTATCTAACCTGAGCCAAATTCTGTTTTCGCTAGAAATAAATTCTTTCGTTTCTGTGAAGCCTCAATATCAAAGAACAAAATTAAAATCAATGTTACACAATCTAAGTGAGCAATACAAAGTGAAAATTGTATGTCATCAGAACATTAGTCAAATGCATTTTCTGGATGGCACCTTAAACATTATGGTGGTACAACTCAGTATGTCAGAAATGTAAAAGGAGTTGTCAGTACATTACTAGATATTACATCTGATCAAAGCAACACAAATATTAACCATCCTAACAGAAGCCTCAGAAGAATGCAAAATTATAATAGTTATAGATTGGTTGATTGATTGTTGTTGTTTGTTTAATGTCCAGCGGCAAATTTTTCAAGCATATTCAGGACGAGAACAAATTAACAATACATGTATATCAATTCGTAGGATCTGAAAAGTGAGTCGACCGGGAGAAGGACCAGTAATTTTGACTGCCACTGGAAAACGAGGGTGGGTTGGGTAGGTCAGAAATTTAGCCTTACAACAGATCACCTACGGAACCCTCCGAAGAGTTGTTGCCAAAGGGTTCTTTTACGTACAAAAAACGTGGCACTCTCTCAACACGTGCCTTGGATTTAACGCCCCCAATCAGACTGGACGTGACTGCGTATTAATACATCCCTCACAGCCAAACGGACGCCCCCCTCAGCACGGGTCCTACTGCCGGACGGGAGAAGTCCAGGTAGCCATACTTCTATACACCAGCTACCCTTGGGGGGGCTTCATAGATGTGTCATTTTTGTTTGTATAATTTGGAATAAAAATATATTGAAAGCGAAGTATATATGTCCTTTTTTAAGAGTAGAGACAACACTTTGACCATTGCTTATCGCTTTAAGAAACTTATCTAAAACAGTTTTTCCGTACGCCAAAAATTAACCTCTTGAACTTTTTGACGGTTCACTTTTATCGGCAAACTACGACTTATACATGTAACTCGAATTCGCTTCAGTAGGTTGGCAGAATTGGTCGAATTTGTAATGACTGTTTCATGACAATGCTAGTTTGCAGTTTGCTAAGTGGTAAATAGTAATTTCCTTCCCCAGCGAACCTCACAAAAATATTTACTAAAGTCAATCATTCAGTCATACATTTTGTATGTGATGACTTTTTTATATGGCTCAGGGTGAGATCTGGATATTTACAAATAATTTTTTAGAATTTTATTATTTGAAATTTTCAACAAAAATGAGGTTAATTTGTAAAACAGATTGAGTCACAATTCCTACAGAGTGAGATATCACATGTAGGTAAGTTATTTAAATCATTATTTAAATCAAATCACAAACCTTGAAAACATTTTTGCTCGAAAAAATTTACCATTTTATTTGTACTTGTACCGTATAGTCGGAAATCCGAAAACCATCCTTACCTTCTTTTAAAAAAATGCACGATTTTCGTTGAAAAAATTCAATGGATATATTGCAGTAAATTTCATAAGTTTACATTTAACTTAATATTTATTACAAATTTGTGTGCCTGCATATGCAACTAGTTTTTGATATTTGATATTTTTAATTCTGTCGTACGGTCAAGTATAATTCTTATTACTTTTTTACTCCAGGAATAACGGTCAAATCTGTACAGCATCTGATGATGTAAAGTGAATCGTATAAATCTTCATCAACAATCAAAATATAACCTACAACTAACGGTTTTATGAATCACTTGATCTCGGGTACACAGTGAAAATTGTTAATATGTCAATCTGGTAATTACTTTATGTAAGGGAATTTATTAAGATAAGACTTTAAAAAAACTCTACTTAATGACAAACTAAAGAGTGTGCTTGGTAACCTCCAGAGATTTATATTTAGGAGGCAGAAACCTTGGCTTTGTTCAGTGAAGAACTGAAATATCTTTCCGGATCTTCTTTAGCCTTTGGACATTAACAAAGGCCACCTATCCATAAAATCCGTTGTGAAGAGCCATGGTCTCTACAGTTTCCAGTATCTAAGTTTAGACAATTGACGGATATGGTCACATATTCCAAGGAAATTACATGCACTTTAAAAAGTCACCAAACTCGACCGAAATGCCACGAAGTTGCTGTATCAGTCACCGAACATTTTTTGCCATTCAATGTTTTACTATGTCTTGCCGGTCCAGAGTTAGTTAAAGGTCAAAAGGCCAAAGTGACCTTAATCTTTGACAGTTAAACATTTATAAAGGTCAAAAGTGCAGTGGATCAATTATAAAGACTGTAGGTCTCCATGACCTATTTTTTTGCTAAGCTTTGACAATTGATCAGTGACGTGTTCAAAGGGCATCACTCTCTCAAGGAGCCATCAAACTCTTTCCAACAAAATGTAATAAAGTTGCGGTTCCACGCACTAAACATTTTAAATCCTTTCATTTTGTCCTATCACTTACGTTTCCGAAATTGTCAAAAGGTCACCGTGGCTTTACTGTTTTACCTATTAATCTTTGTAAGAGCTACAATATATCCATGTCAGCATAACCAGTGGGGAACAGTCTCTACTAATACTCTACGACCTCTGACCAGTCGTGTAGCTGCTGTTAAGAATTCAAAGCGCCATAACTCCCTGCAGATACTGTCGAACGGAGAAACTTGCAGCATCCTAGCCAGAACAATTTCCACCATATAACGAGTTTATTTTACGGAGTTATTTTGATAATAGGGTTTCCGGTTTCAAGGAGATAAATCCGTAAGGAGAAATAGTTCTATCCGTTCGGATCGATTTCGAATAATTTCTCTTTGCCTGATACTTTGTGAATTGGACCATTTTAAAGGTTACATATTCAGGTAATCAGTGCTAAAGACTCCGAGTCTCTACGAATTGTAGTTTCTGACCTGAGTATCAACAGCTTCTGTAAACTATTCAAGGTATCATATAATTATTCGACAAAGCCTTAGGTAATCATCTCAAAAACGGCCTGATAATCACATAACCAAACCCCATACTACCCTCACTATTGCACTGATTGTTTGAAAATATATTTTAAATTTCAGTTATACATACAGAGAGCCCATTATGGTCTCCAGCAGCCATTTTGGATTTCCAACAACTGGAATGGCAACAAAATTTGATCAGATTTTTTTAAAACAGTGGACATTGTGCCAAATATGACTTCATTTAGCGTGGATGTTCTGTCGAAGAAGATTAAAAAACTTGTTCCCCAATGATGGCCATCTTGGATTTTCGATTGAACTACAAACTAACACTGCGTATTCTGTATACGTTCATGTTGTCACGACTGCAGTTTGTTTGAATGGAATTGTCATATCAGTCTTTTTTATTGTGGAGATAGCCAGAATACCCAAAAGAACACAGTACATTTTTACAGTAAATACCTTGTTAATAAAATCACACAAAACACCGTAGTTTGTTTATTCGACTAGTCAGTAACAAACTGAAACCCCAATCCGTAGATCTTACAAACAGAAAACCTCACACATGATACGATAATGATCTCTGTCTGTAGATGTAAAAGGCTGAAAACCTCAGAGATAACAGATTACTGATCTCTACCTACAGATGTAAAAAACTGAAAATCTCTGAGGTGACAGGACAGTGATCCCTACCTACAGATGTAACAAACTGAAAACTTCACAGAAAACAGGCAAGTGATCTCTACCTGTAGATGTTACAAACTGAAAACCTCCGTCATGTTAGGACAGTGATCTTTAACTGCAGATGTAATGAACTGAAAACCTCAGAGATGACAGGACAGTGATCACTACCTGTAGGTGTAACAAACTGAAAACACCAGAGATGACAGGACCGTGATCTCTACCTGAAGATGTAACAAACTGAAAACCTAAGAGACGATAGGCCAGTGATCTTTATATTGAAACAAACTAAAAACATCAGAGATGACAGGCCAGTGATCTCTACTTGTAGATGTCCAAACCTGAAAACCTCAGAGATGACAGGACAGTAATATCTACCTAGCTGTAGATGTAACAAACTGAAAACCTCAGAGGTGACAGGACAGCGATCTCTACCTGTAGATGTCAAAAACTGAAAACCTCAGAGATGACAGGACAGTGATCTCTAACTAGCTGTAGATGTAACAAACTGAAAACCTCAGAGATGTCAGGTCAGTGTTCTCTACCTCTAGATGTTACAAACTGAAAACTCAGAGATGACAGGCAAGTGATCTCTACCTGTAGATGTAACAAACTGAAAACCACAGAGATGATAAGACAGTGATCTCTACTCATAGATCTAACAGACCGAAAACCTCAGAGATGTTGGACCAGTGATCTTTGTAGATGTAACAAATTGAAAACCTCGGAGTTGACAGGTCAGTGATCTCTACTGTAGATGTAACAAACTGAAAACCTCTGAGGTGACAGGTGAGTGATCTGATCTCTACTGTAGATGTAACAAACTGAAAACATCACAGGTGACAGGTCAGTGATCTCTACCTGTAGATGTAACAAACTAAATCCTCAGGTGTGACAGGTCAGTGATCTCTACCTGTAGATGTAACAAACTAAAACCTCAGGTGTGACAGGTCAGTGATCTCTACCGATAGATTTAACAAACTGAAAACCTCAGTGATGTTAGGTCAATGTTTTCTATCTGTAGATGGCACAAGCTGAAAACCTCAGAGATGACAGGACAGTGATCTCTACCTGTAGATGACACAAACTAAAAACCTCGGAGATGATAGGCCATTGATCTGTAGATGTAACAATTGAAACTAAAAACCTCCCAGATGACACGACAGTGATCTTTTCTTGTAGATGTTACAAACTGAAAACCTCAGAGATGACAAGGCCATTGAATTCTACCTGTAGATGTAATAAACTGAAAACCTCAGAGATGACAAGGCCAGTGATCTCTACCTGTAGATGACACAAACTAAAAACCTCGGAGATGATAGGCCTTTGATCTTTACCTATCTATATGTAACAAACTGAAAACCTCAGAGTTGACAGGCAAGTGATATGTTCCTGTAGATGCAACAAACTGAAAACCTCAGAAGTGACAGGTCAGTTATCTCTACCTGTAAATGTAACAAACTGATAACCTCAGACATGACAGGCCGGTGATCTCTACCTGTAGATGTAACAATTGGAAAACCTCAGCGATAACAGGCCAGTGATCTCTAGCTGTAGATGTACCAAACTGAAAACCTCAGAGATGACAGGCAAGTGATCTCTACCTGTAGATGTAACAAACTGAAAACCTCAGAGATGACAGGCCAGTGATCTCTACCTGTAGATGTAACAAACTGAAAACCTCAGAGCTGACAGGACAGTGATCTCTACCTGTAGATGTAACAAACTGAAAACCTCAGAGATGACAGGACAGTGATCTCTACCTGTAGATGTTATAGACTGAAAACCTCACAGATGTTTGGTCAGTGATCTCTACCTGTAGATATAATAAACTGAAAACCCCAGAGATGACAGGCAAGAGATTTCTATCTGTGGATGTAACAAACTGAAAACCTCAGAGCTGACAGGACAGTGACCTCTACCTGTATATGTAACAAACTGAAAACCTCAGAAATGACAGGACAGTGATCTCTACCTGTATATGTAACAAACTGAAAACCTCAAAAATGACAGGACAGTGATCTCTACCTGTAGATGTAACAAACTGAAAACCTCAGAGATGTTAGGCCAATGATCTCTACCTGTAGACGTTACAAACTGAAAACCTCAGAGATGATAGGTAAGTGATCTCTACTTGTAGATGTCAAAAACTGAAAACCTCAAAAATGACAGGACAGTGATCTCTACCTGTATATGTAACAAACTGAAAACTTCAGAGATGACAGGACAGTGATCTCTACCTGTTGATGTTACAAATTGAAAACCTCAGAGATGATAGGCCATTAATCTCTACCCGTAAATGTTACAAACTGAAAACCTCAGAAATGATAGGCCAGTAATCTCTACTTATAGATCTGACAGACTGAAATCCTCAGAGATGACAGGTCAGCGATCTTTACCTGTAGATGTTACAAACTGAAAACCTCAGAGATGATAGGCCATTAATCTCTACCTGTAGATGTAACAAACTGAAAACATCAGAGATGACAGGCCAGTGGTCTCTATCTGTTGATGTAACTAACTGAAAACCTCAGAAATGACAGGCCTTTAATGTAGATGTTACAAACTGAAAACCTCAGAGATGATAGGCCATTAATCTCTACCAGTAGATGTAACAAACTGAAAACATCAGAGATGACAGGTCAGTGATATCGATCTGTAGATATAATAAACTGAAAACCTCAGAGATGACAGGACAGTGATCTCTACCTGTAGATGTAACAAACTGAAAACCTCAGAGATGATAGGCCATTAATCTCTACCTGTAGATGTAGCAAACTAAAAAATTCAGAGATGACAGGACAGTGATCTCTACCTGTAGATGTTACAAACTGAAAACCTCAGAGATGACAGGACAGTGATCTCTACCTTTAGATGTAACAAACTGAAAACCTCAGAGCTGACAGGACAGTGATCTTCACCTGTAGATGTTACAAACTGAAAACCTCAGAAATGATAGGCCAGTGATCTCTACCAGTAGATGTAGCAAACTGAAAACCTCAGAAAATACAGAAAATTTTTCAGATGGTAGAGGGGTATCTACCTAAAGACTCACTGTCACATTAGAAGTCTAGCCAGACAAATAGGTCACTGAATCAAAATAATGTAAACATTAAGCAGATTTTGGAAGTGTTGGCAGACAAGGTTGTAGTAAATAAATGTCCTGAAAATTGTATTCATTCAGTTCAGCAGTTTCTAATGAGATTCATCAACCTATTTACTATACAAGCCTGTGCTACCGCGTAATCTAAAACATAAGTGGCTACAAGTATAGATTCCTATCACCATAAAAAGTTACAACACTTGCTCACAAGACCAAAAGGGACATTCCAGAAATTATAATTCAGTAGGTTTGTCCAGCCAAATTCTGGCATTATGACAGGGTTTGACAATAGGTTGAAGGAGACTTGTAATGAAACTAAAGGCGAAACTGGAAATCGGGGCTTTCAAAAACTGTGGCAGTAAGCAAAGTGGCAAATGAAAGGAGGGACATTATGACGAGGTTTTACTGTAGTGGTAAACCAACCAAGTATAGATATGTTGGTACTTCAGCTTTACACCACTCAAAAAATAATAACAGGACACTGAAGAAGTTTGGTTAATCAGCTTAGTGGTTTCCTCAAGATAATTTTTCAGTCAATTTCAATATAATCTGGTATTCAACTAATAATCAGTAGTTCTATCTTGAATTTGGAACATAAGAAAACTAGATTATCAGCTTGACCCATTTGTGGAAAGTTCATTTTGAAAATTTCATCATAGCTTATGATTGCTGTCTTTGATTTCTGGCCATCTGCAAAAACTAGGCTAAGATCATTTTGGTCAGATGGCACTCATGTAAAGTTTCATTCCAATCAACCATATGGTTTTGGAGAAAAGTGCTAAAATGTGAAGACTTGTGCAAAAACAGATGACATGGATGCAAAGTCATGACTAGAGTTCATATTGTTCTTGATGTAGACTTGATGGTTAAAATACAAGATACTACTATTGCATTCTATCTGTGTTGAGAGAACTCAGCAATAAAAGACCACTGAGATCACCCTCTTTTGGGAGTCCACTTCAAGATATCATTGCTATTTATTTTCTATATTAAATGGACCCTTTTTGACAGGTCACCTGTCTAGAAGGACCAGTTTTTCTTGGCAATAACGTGATGTCTCAAGACAGGTTATTATTTACCATCAGTCTGGAGCATGGGTAAATGTGTGTGTTTAGAAGGCTGAATTAACAACTGAACATTACTGTTAATTATAAAATTAATTTATTGGTAAAATTAACAAAACAAACTAAAACAACTTATTTAAAGATTGAAAGATATGTACAATACAAATGCCATATAATTTCTCTGATGAGACATAATGAGCTTCGAGATTGTCATATAAGCTTTAAAAGTCCAAAGTCTTGTTTATGTTGGAAAATCCTGTCTTGTTTATGTCATTTCTATTTCAATTCTACTTCATTACACTTCCAGGGACTAATAGTTTCTTAATGAAAGCACTGATGGTCCTAAGGCTCAGATCTACTTGGTTTGCTTTAAATATTGCATATTTTGTGAATCATACAAGTACAATATTAATAAGAATTAAAAAATCGATCTAAATTATCAATCTGATAATAAATTTATCTCCCTTTGTTTGTTTTCCAGTCAAAATCCACTATTTTCAAAGGGAAATAACATTCTTCTACTCATGAATGTTCCAACAAAAACTTGCTAACTGACAGCAGTTCAGCATCAGTAAAGTTTTGATTTATAGTACATGTACAAGTATGTACAGAAAGTAGTGAATTTCTAACAATATGTGGGTGTTTCTGTGTCAATGGTCACATATGAAATCAGCAGATAGTGTAACTAACGTTACTTGTCATAATCAATCTAGAGTACCAACCTAGTTCCAGAATTTAGCAAACCTGAACAAAAATTATGGTTTTCTGTATCTTATTCTTTAACCACTGCTAGTAATTTACTCAGGTGTTTCATCTCAACACAAAATATTTTACTTTGAAACCCAAAATTATTAAAGTCTGATAGTACATTAAAAAATAAAAATAATAATTGTCAACTCAAGGTCAACATAATCACTGATTACTTTTATTATTTTTTGGCATGTGATATGTAAATATGACTTGGGATATAAAGTTGGCACTGAATAATACTCTTTGTTTGGTAAAAGAATAAAAGCATGATACAGTACAAACAGGGTGTTTCAGTTACAAATCTCTCTGGTCGGACGTCAGAGAATCACCGTAAAATATGGTGAAATTAAGCGAATCACTGACTACAACACCAAGAAAACGCCATCAATTATCCGAGGTCGGTGAAATAGAGTGTAAGGGATTAACTGCTTGTTGATTACATTACATTTCCATTTTAAACATCGACCTTGATATCCATCAGCAAAAACTCGCTATTTTTTTTTCAGTACGTGGAGATCCCAATCCAGCTTCTTCCCTCAAAATCAAATGGTCATAGAATATTTATGTAGGAATATTGTGTATTAGGGTATTATCATAATGTGATGTGTAATGCACACAATACATGCATAAGACAGTGCAAGGCAACACTTTTTATTCAACTGGACACTTCATTAATCATCAGTCAGTATCATATCGTCAAACATTCAGCTCGTTCCCGCTGCCATTTTTATTTTTACATCTATCACATGACAGCAAAAATTTTAAAGTTGTAAAACAGAAAAGTTTTTTTTTTTTTATAAAAATAGAAATAAATTTAATTTTATTTTT
>JAOXYJ010133440.1:0-11020 GCA_028566555.1 Lithophaga nigra
CTTCCAAAACTTACCTGAGAATGAAGCTTGTTTACATACAGGGTAATAAAATACAGTATCATAAGTCCATTGGTTATCTTATTTGGATGCAAGAATACTAACAAGGCATGGACACCAAATATGTCTCGCCTGCAATTCAGCCAAACATGAAAAAGGCCTTCCATAGTGAAAATAAAATTACTGATTTCAAATACAAAGAATGTGTGAATCTTGTCAGGGCAATAAAAAAGAGGTCAGTGTAAGGTGGCATGTGCCAATCAGATATGCACATCTCCTGATGAATGTATGGACCACATGTGGTCACTCTATGGTGTATGGTTACTGAGAAGTGGAATTAATCTCAACCTTTGATGCAAATTTCTCAAAGTCAGTGGACCATGAAAATCAGGACAAGGTAAGGTGACATGTATCCAGCTGATATGTACATCCCCTGATGAATATGTGGACCAAATATGGTAACTCTATGATGTATGGTTACTGAGAAGTGGGCCTAATCACAAACTTTGTCATAAATTTATCAAAGTCAGTGGACCAAGTAATTGAGGTCATCGACAGGTGACGTCTGTCAAGCTGACATGTACATCCCCTAATGAATGTTTGGACCAAATATGGTTGCCCCATGATGTATGGTTACTGAGAAATGGAGCTAATCAGAAACTTTGACATAAATTTATCAGTCAGTGGAGCATGAAAATAAGTCAAGGACTGGTGACGTGCATCAAACTGACATGTACATCCCCTGATGAATATGTGGACCAAATATGGTTGCTCTATGATGCATGGTTACTGAGAAATGAAACTAATCACAAACTTTGACACAAAGTTAATGCCGTCGCCAAAAGCAAACCCATTTCTTGCCTTTCGTGACATTCGTCACAAGCAAGACAAAAACCACATCAAATTTAGTGTTTTTAGCATATTTTTGATAATTTCATGAAATAAAGTCATTTTTATGATGTCATTACGACTTTATTAGAACTATAACTGCAAAAAATCAAGTTAATTCAAATAGTTAGACAATTAGAAAATACAAAAAGCATAAAAAGTGGAACACGATGTGCCATTCATATTTTGGGGCTAAAATGTGGCATTATTGCACCTCCTCCTTTGTTGAAATACTATTTTTATAGGAATTTTTAAATTAATTTTGAAAAATATTTTCTTTTTATAACAACAAGCGGCCATCTAATGCCTTCTGCAGTCATTTGCCATAAATCTGAAAGGCGACAATTAAAAAATCATCCCTGCCAAAACTGATTCAATTTTACCGAACAACTGATTTTGTTGGAATTTT
Source organism: Lithophaga nigra (assembly GCA_028566555.1). Lineage (NCBI taxonomy): Eukaryota > Metazoa > Mollusca > Bivalvia > Mytilida > Mytilidae > Lithophaga > Lithophaga nigra. The sequence continues at coordinate 1,295 of JAOXYJ010133440.1, forward strand.
TTCAATATTTTTTTCAGTATTTTCTGTTTATAGTAATGGCTCCCATTTTGATTGACAGGCCGGGTGATGGGATGGGAATCTGAAAGGGGATCACTGAAGATTCATTACCACCAAAATTACTTCAAATCCACACAAATACTGATTTTATCATATTTATAGTAACAGTGGCCATCTTGGTTGGCAAGCCGGTCCATCACAAATAATCCTGAAAGAGAACCCCCTTCAGAGAAGATCATCATTCAGGCCAACTTTGGTTAAAATTGGCCCAGTGGTTTCGGAGAAGTTTTTGAAAAAGTTTATGGACGAGGTTAGACACAAATTGATGGCAATAGGTCACATGTCGGTAAGCTAAAAACAACATTAAAGACAAGAAGTAGAATTCATCATAAAACAAGACCCTCCCTTTGGTGAAAGGGAGACATAATGAGAAGATTTACAACAAAACTAATTAAAGTAACAACCAACAAACAGGCAGAACCATAGGGCCAGTAAGTTAGAAACCCCCATTGGTATCTTGCAAAACTTGTTTTTTCTAACCAATTTGATCACTTCTGATGCATTTCATTCTTCCAAATTTTGAACAAAAAGGTGAAAATCTGCCAATCAGCAGAAAACTTCATACATGTGATACTATCAGATTACCACTCCGTGAGATACTTGCTAATTTTAAGTGAGTTTTGGTCCTTTTCCATGAGATTTTACAATTGTCTGGAAACACATCCATATTTCAACAGGATCGTCCGATCCCAATCTCTATTTTACGATTTCCAAATAAGGCATGATGTTGTCTACCTGTGACAGGTAAAATCCAAAACTTGTTGATTAGGAGAGGTTGAAAGGTGTCATAATTACTCATGACCCTGGATTATGTAATTAAGGGCGTTAAAATCAGTGGGTTAGATCATTAAGAAATTGCTGTTTAAACAATAAACTTCCTTGTTTATTTATAATTTAACCTTCACCGATGGTATTTATATACTGACATCCAGCAATCGTTAAAAGTTTTGCATATTCAAAGATTCCCCATGCAATTTTTTGGAAGTTAGATTTCATTTGTTTCCATGAGATTTCAATCTCACACCGTGAGACTGTTAGATTCCCCAAATTTCTGTGGTATTTTATCTCACGGCGTGAAATATCACATGTATGGTTTTTGTCCACCATTATTTCTCATGCATCAGGTATTTTGTCGAAGAAAAAATATTTCCCGATAAACTTGGAAATTATTCGACACCACTCCAAGAACATTACTTCTTAGGTAATTTTACTGGCTTACTTTTCATGCTTTATATGTAGTTTGTAATACATTTGTATTTCAGTGAACTGTTTTAGTATTCCTATTTTTTGCAGTACATCTGATGGACTTGGCAAATAGTCTTTATCATAATAAATATTGAGCAATTCTGCATCTTGTCTTTTCCAATTTGACACCAAATTTGGCACTGGAAAATATGTTGCTCTTTTAATGCATGGTCCAGAACTGGTTGAACTACTATGTGAAGAAAAACTGTCACTAGAACTAGTTAAATTTGGAGATGACATCTGTCGATTTCGCTTCATAGGGGGATATCTATCATCGGGGGAGAGAAACGTATATATCGGGGCGCATAAAATTAACGTCTAGTGTATGGAAGCCGGATGCGGCCATTCACGCGTTTTCGCGTCTTCGTGTTTTCGCCATACTATTTTATAAAGCGAAAACGCGAAAACGAAAGTTCCAAGACGAAAACACGAAATGAAATTAGCTTCGCGTTTTCGTCTTGAAAAAATTTCGCGTTTTCGCTTTAAAAAATAGTAGGGCGAAAACGCGAAAATGGCTGCATCCGGCTTCCATAATAGTGAGCTATTTTCCAGCTATAGTCAGGGCGATATGAACCAGATTTGATAACCTGAAAAATACATACCAGCGTAGACTCGTGGGAAATCGTGCGGCGGGAAATACGTACCAAGTCAAGTACACCGTCGCCTTTGAAAGTTTATGGGGCTTTTGACAGTTTGAGGGAAGCTTTCATTGTATCCGTAATATCACTCGTATTAGTACGACTCGAAAGTTCATTTTGGGACCTTTTCTGATCACAAATTTGAAATTTTTATATCATATGATTCCTTGGTATTTGGGTAGTCAAACTAAAGCAGCAGAAATGCTGACAACTTTATGGTTTTGTAAAAGGAGATCCCTTACTAAACAGAAAACGGTTTGCAGCAGGTTTGCTGTAAATATGCATTTAAAATTTAAGAATGTCTGCAAGAACATTGCTGAAACAATTTGTTATGTGTGGGCATGTCTAAATCACAACTTCCTGTAAGTTTAAATTTGAAATTGGTAGGAAGTGCTGAGGATGTTGTCTGAATGTTAGGAATCTAAAATTTAAAGAATGCATTCAATATTCAACTGTGAATAATTAGGGATATATTTGGATAATATAAAGATACTGATATTTTACATTTGTACGTAAGTAAAAGTAATTTATAGCTAAAACATTCAGAATTTCAGCATCAAATTTTAAAATTTGTGTAAAAATAGAATTTTGTTCACACAGCATTTTTCTAAAATAATTGTCAATGATTAAACAGCCAAACATATTAATAAAATGTTGAAATTGTAAGTTGTAAATTTGGGATATGTAAAATTTGTGTGCATATTTGTACAAAGTAATTGATACTTTAAATTATAAATTACATAATTTTTGGAAAAAACTGCAGTGGGAAGTTAAACTGGTCCCAATATAATTAAATTTCAGTGTACAATTCAATCAGCAATAATATATTGATTAACGAAGGCAAAAACCTTTCAATATTTGATCATCTTTGTGTAAAAGTGTGTATATAGAACGTATGTGTGATAAGTATAGTTTCTGCAAGCTTGCAGCAAATTTGCAGGAAAATTAACTAATTTACATAATTTTGTTTGCTGCAAGTTTGCCGCAAATACTCATTTGCATGGTAAAAGCATTGCGGCAGCCTTGCAGCAAACATTGCAGCTAGTTCGCAGGAATAATTTCTGCAAATTTGCAGCAACTTTGCAGGAAGACTCATTTGCATAAATTAGTTTGCTGCAAGCTTGCAGCAAATACTCATTTGCATGGTAAAACCATTGCTGCAAACTTGCAGCAAACGTTTGCAGCACGTCTGCAGCAACCATGCTGCAGGTTTGCAGCAAATATTTGCAGAAGGCTGATTTTTTCGGTAAGGGATGATAATGATTTCAATGACGCAAGTCAAACAGATGTTATAGAGAGAAACAATCTGTAGGATATGATTATGCTTTCTTCGCTTCATTGATCGAAGCATTTAAAATATTGCTTATTGGTAGATAAATTTTCGGTGGAAAAAAGTGACCATTTAGTATTGCAGAATCTTCTTTTTTATGTCACATTTATTAGTTTTCCGTTTTTACCGTCTCATTTTGGAAGTAACAGTAACAAATATGATGTTATCAGTAAAAAATAAATTTATCTTGTCGCACGTTGGATAGAGAGGTCACCATTTTGGTAATGACAAAATATGACATGTCTTGATATTATGACAAATCATGGAACCAAAATTAATATTTCTCTCAAAACTAATGAAAATTCTTACAACAGGTATTACAGCACATGTGGACAAAATGCCTACTATTTCCCTGTGTTGTGATGCAATGAGGACCTTAACTCTTGCTAAAAATCAATGAATGAAAATAACAAAATACGATTATATCATACCGCTATCAAAATGATTTGTCAGTGAAAGGATTATTAGTGGTAACAAAATTTCCCTACTAGAAACTAAAAACTTGGTGAAGTAGAAATATACAATAACTCTTATCAAAATAATTTGATACGACCATATCATGCCAATAAATGCAATCAATATGAAAATAATAAAACACTTTAATTTTGTGAAAACTGTCATAGTAGAAAAATATGCAGTAACTCTTTTCAAAATAATAATTTAATATGACCATCTTCATATCATGTTAAGTCATCCAAATAAATATAAAAATCCTCTCAGAGGCATGACTAATTGCTTACGCTTAATTCGTTAAATGTAGAGTGACAAGCTGCATAAGTAATAAAAATATAAATCAAATATAACAATATGAATATATCTCCATCATTCTTACATCATGATGAAGTACTTGCTAGATATAGAACAGGTAGATTTACCAGGGCGGGGCAGTCAGTAGTTTACATGTAATTTTTACCAACCTACAGTAAGCATGTATACGACCACCACCAGCAGCAGCATTAGGTTCATCACTGTCCCTGCTTTACATGTAATTTTTACCTACCAGTAGTTAGCCTGCATCAGTACATCTGCAGTAATTTTAAATTTCATCATTGTTCCAACTTTACATGTGATCTTAACCTACTTACAGTTAGTCTGCATCAGTACATCAGCGGCAGTTTTAGATCTCATAATTGTCTCAACTTACATATAATCTTTAATACTTACAGTTAGTCTGCATCAGTACATCAGCGGCCGTTTTAGATCTCATAATTGTCTCAACTTACATGTAATCTTTATCTACTTACAGTTAGTCTGCATCAGTACATCAGCGGCAGTTTTAGATCTCGTAATTGTCTCAACTTACATATAATCTTTAATACTTACAGTTAGTCTGCATCAGTACATCAGCGGCAGTTTTAGATCTCATAATTGTCTCAACTTACATGTAATCTTTATCTACTTACAGTTAGTCTGCATCAGTACATCAGTGGCCGTTTTAGATCTCATAATTGTCTCAACTTACATGTAATCTTTACCTACTTACAGTTAGTCTGCATCAGTACATCAGCGGCAGTTTTAGATCTCATAATTGTCTAAACTTACATATAATCTTTAATACTTACAGTCAGTCTGCATCAGTACATCAGCGGCAGCTTTAGATCTCATAATTGTCTAAACTTACATGTAATCTTTACCTCCTTACAGCTAGTCTGCATCAGTACATTCGCGGCATTTTTAGACCTCGTAATTGTCTCAACTTAGATGTAATCTTTACCTACTTTCAGTTAGTCTGCATCAGTACATCAGTGGCAGTTTTAGATCTCATAACTGTTTCAATTTACATGTAATCTACCTAATTACAGTTAGCATGCATCAGTACACCAGGGGCAGTTTTAGACCTCATAATTGTCTCAACTAACATGTAATCTTTACCTACTTGCAGTTAGCCTGCATAATACAATTATCCGCAGCTTCAACTCCTATCATTTACTGTACTTCACATGTAGTCTCCACCTATCTATCAAAAATTCAAATTCTTGATATCAAAAAATACATTTCTTGATATCAAGAATTCAATTTTTTATGTAAAGATCAGCAAATATATTTTATATCATATCAAATTCTTTTTGAATATCAAGAAACCACTTTTAAAACAATCATTACTGAATCAATCAATTTTTTATATAAAACAATCGAATTATTGAGGTTTTTTTACATCAGAATTTTTATTTATTTATTCATTTATTTTTTGATCTTGGCTTATATTTTTTGGGGGACAAAATTATTTTTTTTACAAAAAGAATCAATTTCTTGTTTGGATATCAAAGAAATCAATCTTTTATATAAAAAATCCAGTTTTGATACCCTAAATTTGAATTTTGGTATAGGGAAAAACGGGTTTTCTTATATATTAAAAATCGAATTTTAGATGTAAAAAAATAAAAAAATAGTACAACGGCGCCCATATAAATTAACCTTTACCTACCCTCAGTTAGCCGGTATATAACCGGTATTTTGAACTTCCATCATCTGTACTTTCATCTAACCGTTACCTACCTACAATTAGCCTGTATAAGTACATCATCAGTAGCCTGAGCTCCCACTATTGTCCTGTATCTTAAAGCTTCCTCTCTACTACAGTTTGTTGCCATTTCGTGTTGATTATGTATACATTCAACATGTTTCTCGAAAGCTGAAAATTAATATGAGAAGATAAATGGACAAGACGGCAGTTATCACAAAGAATCAAATAAAACACCAACGACAAGACCACAGTTAGAAAAGAATCAAAACACAAACACAAACGAGAAAACAAACACAGAACAAAAAACTAAAGTTATAACAGTACACCGGAAGTGACATCGGGTGCTCCGGAAAGGTAAGCATGTCCTGCTACGTGTGTCACCCGTCATATGTTAGTAGTAACGAGTGGTAGAAACGGGTGATGACTCCGATACAGGGAACATTTTCATAACCTTCTGTGACACGGACACCCGGTAACTGTGAAAAGAAAGAAGATATTAAGCCACGTTGGAGGTGTTTCTATATAAATTATAGATCTCAGTCTGAATTACAGTTCCTAGAGATTCGATGAAGTTGTTTATATGACCTCAAAGGTCTTAAAAGGGGTTCTGATAGTACGCTTATCCTAAAATTTCCCGTTTTCATATTTTACAGGAGTCTTACTATTTTGAAGATGTATAGGTAGTCAATGAGGCCAACTTTTCATTTCCGAAATATGCATATTTTCAACTGATTTTGAAGCTGTCTTTACTGAACTTGTTGCAGTACAAGTCTTTCTTGATAAAAGAGGTTTCAATCTCTATCATTACAAAAAGTACGGGCCGATAGTGTTATTGAATATCGCTGCAAGTATGTTTATATTTTTTCTTTGGTCTATGTTTGCTTTTTGGGGCGTTGGGTTTTTTTGAAAGTTGTTGTTGTTGTTTTTGTTTGTTTAATTTTGCATTTGATTAACTTCTGATATCTGACGACTCTGAGTGTAATAAATGTTTGACAAAAACATTACAGAGAAGTATTAAAGAGGGCAGAGCAAGGAATGATCGGAAGAAGGTGTCCGAGTGACGTGTTTACTACGGGCTGTTACTTTGTGATCTAGTACTATAAAAATAGCACTGTAAATATCTGGTTAAAGGATTTCCGAAAAGAATTTTGTATTAACCCTCTAATGTCCAATGCCATTTTTGAAATTTCTGCGTTTTGGATTCTTTACAAAGATATGCAAATAAGACGAGATTTTGAAATGAACTTGTATCAGCAACGTATACATGTAGCAATACCAGTTTATCAAGGGGAAGAAAGAGAGTCCCTCATCAAGAAATGCTGTTTTCGCTGAATTTCTGCCTTAATCGTTGCCATGGAAACCAGACCACTTGCTGGATTGATGCATTTCTCTGCGTCCAGTTAGATTTGTGTAAAACCTCGAGAACGGTACCCCTACATGTCGCCTGTCGGTCTCTGCGTTTGTACCAAAGGGAGAACTGGAGAACCCAAGGTGTCAAAATTGGCAATTTTGGTAATTTTTCACTTAAATCGATAATAAAAAATTCCAAAAAATTGTGAATAATATATCATATTTACAAATACAATAAGCGACTATCTTACTAAGTTTTACACCAATGGTAAATGTCTGGATCTCCAGCATTCTGCCTGAGATAGCATTGATCCAGGTCTTCCCACCATAAATTGCAATTTTTTCACTATCCCGTTTTTTGAGGCAATAGAGTGAGATTTAAGAAATGTAGAGCCTTCAGACATCATAACTTTGCTATCATTTTGTGGAAGAATTGTCATGAAAAACCCAAATATCTGACCCCTCGATGTACATGTACGGAGGGCCATGCAAATTAAAGATCATTGTTATCAGTCTCTGCGAAGAGTAACGGTACTGTATACAAATTTAGGAAGATCATTTCTGCAAAGTTAGGTTAAAATCTTTGCAAATGTGAAAATGAAAGTGACAACCGATACGACAGAGCTTGGTGTTATGTTAAAACAACATTCGAATCTTTGGTCCCAAGCACTGGGTAATAAATACTTGTTACATGTATATACATGTATATACGATAAATTCACCCATTTCCCTCCTTAACTTGGTTTTCCCGAATTCCAAAGGAAACGTTGATACGAAAGATTGGAACATATTCTTTATATATCAATTATTTAATCAATATAAACAATATTTCAATATCAGTGAGTGACTTACTATCTAAAGATGCACAGAAATATCGAACGGTTTCAGTCATTTTCTTTATGTCAAATAATCTTTGTAATAACTGCTCCCTGTCGGTTGTTCCTTGACACTGGTCCAAGAAGTGTTGCATGCATTGTACAGTTGCCTCCAGTTTATTTGTTCTGCAAACGAAAAAAGAAAAGATGTATGGAGAATTATATTGATCTGCTTAGGCGTTTTCTCCGTATGATTCTCGTTAACTGTCTTTATAATCTTTACAATAGACGATAATGAACATCAGCCTGATAGTAAAATACTTTCACTGTGTGGAAAGATGAAATTTAAATTGATGTATATACTAAAATATCAAGATTCTTCAGACTGTTTGGAAACCGGGAGGTTGAAGTATGTGAAAATCAGTAATGGTCAAAATCAATTAAGACATAAAATCAGATGACAAATGGGCCTACATCACGTAAAAAGTAAGAAGAAAATTCAAAAGTTGGAGTCCTTTTGTGATCTTTGTAAGATTGGGCAGTAGTCAGTAACAAGTATTTCAGATTCATGTGACCAAAGCAAAAATAAATGAGTAACCTGTATATAATTCTGCATACATTTAGAAGAAGAAACCGTATTTACACCTAAAAATTCACCCCAAAACTTTAAATCACTTGGTGACGCAGCAAATCAAACGCTTAACCCGTCTCTTGTCAATCCTTCTCATCGCCCGAAAGATTATATTGATATTTGACTGTCTACTGTCAGTTCTCTTTGAGGTTAAAGGTATAGATCACACTCAGACACTTCACGTTGCATGATACACTTTTTTGAGGGTAGAAATCCCGTTTTCAGCCCCGTGTGCAACTTAAGTACATACTGATTTTAAAATGTTTGCGGAGCATATTTAAATGGTACACTGATACTTGACAAACTCCTGTTTCAAGTTTTTAAGTTAGATTTATTCTTCATTGTAAAAAATTTCCTCAAATTTTCAGTTTTCTAATTTTAGTTAGTTTAGTACGTTTCTTGAATGGCACGTAGGTTAAAGAATGCAGTTTCGAGAAACTCCAGTCACCATTTCAACCAAACTTGGTTGATTCTAAAGGTTTTGCCATGTCAGCCTCTAAAGTAAACGAGTAGCGGAATGCAGTAAAATTAAAATTACAAATTATTCAAAGAATAATAGCTCCGTCAACAAAGCATGGCTGCTGTAATTGACAAAAGGCAACTTCTCAAACGGTTGATTCCAATACAAGGTCGACATAACAATTCACGTGGACACAAGGACATAATATAAAACTGTATCAATATTGAATGAACAGTACAAAATTATACATTACAGAACTGGTCCCTTATATTTCTATATCTCGGAGAAGGTAAGACGTACATAAAATTAAATTAGCATGCTATTTGGAATAAAATGAAAAAAAAAAGTTCGATCCCGATCGAAGGTTGTGTTAATCTTTTTGGTCGTCGGAGCTACAATCCCGTGAAAGGTAAGTACTTTGACTTAAAAACTAAAGAAATCCGTATGTCACGATCATTCCTAGTGCCATACCATTCACAGAACAACTGATCTCATGAAAGCTTATCCATGTCATCCGAGGCCCCTTTTAAACTCCGAATCCCCTGGTCCTTTGACAATTTATCAAAGGGCAAGTTTAATCCCAGTATCACAGTCTTTGACGCTTTATGTAAGTAAGTAAGTAAGTAAAATTTATGTAAAATTTTTATCCGTAGTGCAATTCTACAGATTTTTGGAAGTTATCATACGAAAAGCATAATATTAAAAACTGACCCAGCTTAGGTTACATGGCCCTAAG
>JAOXYJ010133549.1:0-11020 GCA_028566555.1 Lithophaga nigra
TATGAATTCACTAATTATAATCTTGAACTAAACTTAAATTTGTTAATTAAATGTTTATTGTCGACTCATTTCAAACATTTAATCAAAACATTGGATCGGGCGGGAACCAAGTACGAACAAAGGGATCGTCATACTCGTCCAACTGAGTATTTTATAATACGCTGTTAAGACGTATACACACGATTATAATACTTAATAATTATATGTTCACATTATATTTTAACAAAATATAATCTTTTGCATAAGTTTCATATTGCTTCATTTTTCGACTGATCGCAAGTAGCTACAGGTAAGTCTACGAAGAAAATTCGTAACCCAGTATGAATGGACGAGTTATCTGTCTTGATTATGACCGGAATAGTTGCATATGATTCTTAATGAAAAATGGTAACAAATGATACCAATGGTCTTACATGGTTCCCATTGATCATCATTGGTACCAAAACCATTGCTACAATTGGTATAGACAATAGTATCAATGGAGCTATTGGTGACCAATGGTACCCATTGGTATTTTTGTCACCATTGGTACCAAAATTTCGTTCACAGTTTATAGGTAAAATTGGTACAAATGGTAGACAATGGTACCAATGGTAATATGCTGATTCCTACCAATGGTACATATGTGAACCCAATGTGGGTTCCGTCTGTCATTTAATTTATTTTACCTATGATTTAAACTTCGCACAAAGGTTAGTGAACGTTGACCGCTATATTCATGAATTAATCATATCCAAGCATTTGCGAATACATTTTATTTTCATTCTCTTTTTGGGCATTCTCCTGAACAGAATTTCGAAAGCTATTTGAGATAAGGCCAAGACTTGATCCGTCGTCATAAATTCTAGCATAAGCTTCCTATGAAATCGAGTGATGAGATAAATAGTTTTTAAAAAGCTTGAATTTTGAAAAATATGTCTGCTCATATCGACTGTTTGAATAATTCTGACTAAAGTTTAATCGGAAACTTCATCTTTATTGATAAAAAGTTTTTACTACAACATATGTATTGTATAAAATTCTAGGTTAAAAGTTTTTGCCAACATTAAGGGAAATAAATAAGCATATCCCTACAAAATTTTCAATATCGTATTTGTTGACGAAACATCACGCTTAGATTTAATTTGCCTTTACACGCATGTCATAATATATATTTTTTATTCCATTTGAAAACAAATTTCATCTCCTTATCCATAATTATATTATAACGGGGGGTTTCGTATGTCATTTAAATTTATTTTATCAATGATTTAAATTTCACACAAAGGTTAGTGAACGATGTAGGTCAGAGGCACGGGATTCCGCACATTCCTTAGAACAATGGGCGAACAAAAGGTTTTATGACGTATTTCCGGTCTGGGATTATACAAATACCACTACTATGTACTCGCATATTTGTTGAATAAGCAGCTGAAAAATCGTTTTCACCTGTTATAGTTTTATAACTATTCAGTATTTATTTTGCAATCCTCCTTGAACTTTAGATAATATACCTTTGAAAAACATTCTTACATACAGATTTGTACCGAAACTCTGTGGCTTCAAATCCCAGTTGACACCAGTCAGGAAAATTCAAACTACAGGCCAATAAAATTTTAATCCAATTTACAACGATAATTAGATAAAATTGTTATAGATTTTGCAGACAAAATGCGAAATTAAATCTCTTCTAAAACGCCGGATCTATGGAGATCTATAAAGGGGAAATCACTGCCGCTTTGCCCATCCTTTTTTTACGAAATCCCTCTAGCCTCCTTTCTTTCATTTCGTAATGGGATCACATAAAGACTCAATGCTAATTATTTAAAGAAAGCAATACAATGCCTCAACTAAAATTAAATGAACGCTGAAAGAATACTCAGTGACCGGCTTTATATAAAAATCTCTAAATCTCATTTAATTATTCAGATAAAATGTACCACAATGATCTAAACTAAGGTATGTCTAGAGTGCCACAAACGAAAACTAAGTACAGTAAAGAATCACGAATGCACTTGGAACATGTGACAGGCACTTTAAACGTACCACAATGACATTATAGTTCGCATAATTAGTAGCACTCTTCGACCGAACCTTAAGAAATGCAGTATGGTAAATTACAACTTCATATCCAGATTCAAGATGCACAACATAGTAAATACAGGTACTTGGCTTAGACATAAAGTGGTGCAAAGACAGAAAACTCAAAATCCCCCAAACAAAATCTGTATGAAACTTAAATAAATGACTTTCAAATATGAAGATAAACTAAATAGTCAGAAAAGTTCTAACTCTGGAAGCTAATTTCTCATCAGATAATCTTCAAGTCAGATATGGGGCGAACGCATAATATATTTACTATCTATGTCATGATTACAGTTTTATATACCTCAGTGTGAAATATTTAGCCAGTGGTTGTTACATAATCCCTAACGTCGTCTCAAAACTTCAGGGATCGACAGAATTCGTTCGCGGCCCATAGCAGACGATAAGAACATGGGTACAGTGTAATGACAGCTCTCTCTCTCTCATATGTGATTCAATTATAAATACAAAAAAAGCTTACGGATTTCAAACCAAACACGCCGTCTAATACTTACAATAGGATATAATAGCTCATTGTTGACAGCCTTAAATTTGACTAAGATGCAGAACAGTGAAAATCACTGTCCTTTAGCTTGGCTGTCGTCCTGTGTGTAATATAAAGAATTTTGTTTTGTATAGATGTACCCGTATCTCTTTATATTTCGTCTGCGAATTTCAAGGTCAAATAGGAACTCTCGAATGATCAACAATAAAAAGACTACACGAAGTCAAGATACTGAAAAGTATCATCCTGCGTTAAATTGTATACAAATATCCAAAAAATTTTTTCCTTTTGTGGGGGCTGAATTATATAAAATGGGTATATTTTTGGGCAAATAATATATAAATGGATGGTGAATTTTGAAATTTGTTGCAAAAAACATTGTTTGACGTGATGTGACATATAATAAATGTCGCCGTTCAGATTCCTGCGGGCTTCGATGATAAATCCTTAAATAACTCCGGGAGAGAGAGAAAGAAAGAAAGAGGCATGCACACAGAGTGACAGCAGATAAAACTCGACATGAAACCCGTTAAAAATAAATAGTTAGCAGAAACAATGAAACGCATCCATTGGTACAAAACGACGGTCAGACCCAGAAATTGACTGCATACAAAGTTTGGGATAAACTTCACAGCTGCAGAAAAATCACCAAAGACCACAAAACGATGTAACTGGGTAAGCTCATAATAAAGACCCAAATAAACTGAGAAAGTCAACAGTGACAAGATGTCATGATAAAAACGACAAAGACAGACAGCAAAAGTAAGCAATAAATTACAACACACAAGAGCAAACAGGGATTTTAGGATAGACTCATAAAGACTCATTTTAAAGGACACACACAAAAAAGTCGTTTGCTTCAGTTCCATTATGAAGGTCAGACACATGCCTGAAAATATCATCAGTGCCATATACAAGTATACGACTTGAACAGATCTTAAAAGGTAGTGTTTTAATTCTTTTTCGCACGGAACACAATACGGTCTAATCAATGAAAACCCCAGTGGAAATAACTTAGAATCGGTATTAATTTTTTTTCTAATGCTAGTATAATGAAATTTGGAACAGATTTAGAGCAAGTACTGCATGTATAGATAAAATTAAATACACATTTTACAAGCTTAGCTGATTACATTTCATGACTTCTCAGACTCAAATCTTATCAATGAAATAGCTAAATCTATTTTTGTGACAAGTCGACTTCAAAAGTTTACCGAACTGTACTGGCAAAATAAATGAAACTTTCAGATTTTTTCATGCTGATGAGAAGTTCTAATTATCTGGATTAAATGAGAAAAATCAGCTTTGTTAAAAATATTTTAATTTTTTTACTCCAAATGATTTCTTTATGCATGCTGCAAAGCTCTTTGAAGCACATAATTTGATTTATTTACCTCTTTATGGTTTTAACATTCTTTTACTTAAATTTCGTCATCTGTTGATAATACCGAAAGTGAAATGTCAACAGCAAAATACAAGATTAAAATTGATTTTCATTCATTCAAATCACATTTACTTTCACGTTGAAATTATTTTTGTTCCTACATATTAATTCTTTGAAAATGTCAAATTTCACGTTGATCACGTGTTAAGAAGTCTGACAATTCTGTTTTTACTGATTTAACTATTATATAAGATTACGTTACAATTCATCATATTCAAGACATACCAATACCATTACAAACAAAAGAAAAAACTGAATAAAGACAAAGCGAAGTCAAACTGAAAACCGAAGAAAAAACTGGGTGTTGTTGGACAGGCTGCTCTACGCTCAGCTCCTGTCGTATTACAATATATATCGAAACAATCTTGGATTTTCCAGAATTGAAGTAGGAACACCGAAATTAGGCAAAAGAAAAGCAACAAAAAATCTGTTTCACCTGCGCCAGATAATTTTAGATTTTTGTATATTGTTGAAATGTTTGTCTAAATTTTTACAAGAAGCCAACAGTCTTTCATTTTCTTGATGTCCTTGACTAGAAACTGCAGAAACAAAATCTAGATAGATTCGAACGAAAACTCATCACATACCACAAGTGGTCAGGTTGATCTTGAATATTTAAATTTTCGAAAATAATGGGGCCGATTTAGGCCCTAATGACCCTTCTGCTTTCCCGAAAAAGGATGGCTTTATATGAAATATATATCGAAAATTCCAGTTGGCAACTCAGCTATGGCATAGAAAACAACCTAGAAAAACTGACAGAACATAACATAACATAATATATCTGAATATGATGGTCGTCTAACGTCTGTGTTTAATGGTGATGCTGATTTGAAATCCAGTCGATTGAAATCTCCTTTAGGTAAACTGGTAGAGCTTTTAACTTTTTAGTTCAGTAAGCTCTACCAGTTTACCTGAAGGAGATTTCAATCGACTAATTCAGTAAGCAGGGGTACTACTCTGTATGATTCCCTATAACCTCCATTGAGATTAGAGCGTAAATCACGCCCGCTAAAACTAACACAGGGGATTGTCTTCGGGTCAGATATATAGCCTGTTATCGTCTATGCGCAATTCTAAAAATAGACAGCTGGCCCCTACTATCCAAACCTCACATTTGGATTTGGATAGAGGGGAGCTGGCTATTTTTAGAATTGTACTTAGACGATAACGGGCCATATATCTGACCTGAAGACAAGCCCCTGTGTTTTTTTTCGGCAGATGAGGTCACTCAATATAGACTAAGCCAGTCAGAACATATTACTGGCTGGTGATGGCCATACTGGATTTCAAATCAGCATC
Source organism: Lithophaga nigra (assembly GCA_028566555.1). Lineage (NCBI taxonomy): Eukaryota > Metazoa > Mollusca > Bivalvia > Mytilida > Mytilidae > Lithophaga > Lithophaga nigra. Next base: position 5,316 of record JAOXYJ010133549.1, read on the forward strand.
ACCATTAAACACAGATGTTATAGACGACCATCATTTTTAAGGTAACAAGATACCAAATTGGACAATTTTCGATTTAAAAGATTTTTTGCACAGTCGTACTCCATTCTGGGGAACATCGAAGTATCAAACTGAAAATAGCTATTACCATGCTTTTTAATCCGCAGTTTGGTCTTAAAATACTGACCTTTATAGATATATATCGAAAATCGCTATTTTTGCGTTGAAAACGTCATTTTTTCCAAAATTAATAGAATCTACATACATGTATATGGACCGAAACCAAAAACTAACATAAGACAGGACTGTATAATCTACATCCAACAGTGTGAATTCCGAGGTACACCTCTACGCATGAAAAATATCTAAAATGATGTTACGGCCTTCAAATCGCCGTATAACGTCACATACATTAGACGTATGATTTTTGACGACGAATAAAGAATTTTTATAGAATACTATAAAAAAAATATATTTTCATTAAAAGCATCGCAACTCGAGAACCAACTAATCTGGACATTACCAGTACAGGCAGTTAATTTCCTGATAATTTTGTTTTGCATGCACATGTTTCGTGAATTCAAAGCAAACCTGAACCAGCAGTAGTGTATTCGACAATATTTTTAGTGACTGACGAGACTAACGTTTGTAGCCCATAATTTTCTGTCTTATATTTTATTTTAGCTTGTCTGTAATGGCAAATGGCTTTGTCTTATATCAGTTTTTGTTTTTACATCTTTTATAATTTTAACCACAATCCCTTTCAAATTGAAAAGCGAAAAACTGGATAGTGGTGGGTCATCGCTCAGCTTACATGTAACAGTCAATATCGGAAGTTGACGAGAAAGCAAGAGGCCAACAAGGTAAACAAAATCATCCGTATCACCCCTTAAGGACAGTCTGGAAAATACCGCGACTTTGATTCGGTATACCGGTACACCCTACTCATTAATCTTTAAATATGACTAAAAATAAAATTAACGCATTTATGTATACTGCTGCATACACATCATTTCTGTACCGACTGTGTTGCGTTTGTTTCGTTCAATGTTGCAATTTTTAATATGTATTCACCTCTTCTGGTTTTTAGCAGTTAATAAATATGGCTCCTTCACTCTAGATGTGTAACGTGCCAAATCCACCCACATCGGCCCCGAACAGGCACAAGAATACAAATCACTTTCACGTTTTCAATAACTTGTAATTTAAAGAAAATGTAATGTACTTGTGCGGTCTCGTATGCTTGTATTTCCCACCTACAAGGGCTACTTTCATACGTGAATTTAATGATCAAACGGAGGATAGTAAGATGATATAACAATCAAGATACTTGATAAATAGTTAAATATTGATTGAACAATACTTTCAGCAATTGCTGGTTCTTATAACTTACACCTTTTACACTGATGACAGTTTAAAGAATAAAAAAACAAGGGATTACATCGTGTAGTCGACACCTCGCCCGCACATGCCGCATGCAACCCTTGCCATTCACAGCAGAGCTGTTGAAAAAGGAGTCATACATGACTCTTCTCCGATAAAAATACATAAATAACGTTACTTTTTACATAGCATTATCAGAGACATATAATGCCTGAGATTGCGTGGCAACTCCTTTTATTGGCCGTATTATCCACTGAAATATCATACGGCACCTTCTTTACTTTGCGAACTACCAGATGCGTAGCTAGGTATGAAACGAAGTGGAAGCACAAAAATGGTGAAAGTGTCATGGAGCCTCTCCACGATTTTAGCAAATTAGCACCAAATGGAAACTGTAGAAATGTTGGTTTTGTTTTGGACACTTAATAAGCACATTCTTCGCAGAAAAACTTGTTGATTAAATAAAGATAGTTTCAGTTTGTACTCTGTAGTTCGTTTTATTGTGTGTTTTATTTTACTTTTGGATACAAAGACAAAGTCATGTCATTACCATCCTAAGCGTAGTAGTTGCATGACATGCATAGCCCAATGAAGGACCACCAATTGGACATTAATTCCGTCCGAGTTTGGTTCTTCAATCAGTGACCAGTAGTTTCAGAGGAGAGTTGAATTCAGCAGTAACGATCTGTGTAATTAAATGTGACCAATCATCTAGACAACTCTGCCATGGAGCAGTAATTATCAGTGCAAGTAAATGTGGTCAACCTGTACATATCATTTTTCCTGGAAAGGCAGAGTGTTTAGGTCACCTACCATTTTCATCACAGGTAAGAAAAACACGGATCTATCCATATAATCAGATGAAGTAGAAAGATAGTTGTTTCTGATTCATTGCGTTAAAATTTTGACGTTGTCATCCAAGGCATACAGTTCAGACATCTTTTCTTTTGAAAACTTGATTTTATTTTACTTCAGTTTGCAGTAGTCATCTGTGTCATTCAATGTACAAATGATCTAGACAACATGGAGCAGTATTCATCTGAGTAATTAAATGCTCCCAGTGATCTAGACAACCCACCAATGGAACAATATTCACCTGTGTAATTAAATGCTACTAGTGATCTAGACAACATGGAGCAGTAATCATCTGACATTAAATGCTAATGACACAGATTAACATACATTTAATCCGTGTTATTAAATGTGATTAAATGTGACCAACCATCTAGAGAGCTCTCAAATGGAGCAGCAATTATCTGTGCAATTAAATGTGACCAAAAATCTAGACAACACTGCATCGGAGCAGTAACCACCTGTATAATGAAATGCCAGCAGTTATCTAGTCAACACTGCCATGGAGCAGCTATCTAGACAACACTGACATGCAACAATAATCGTCTGTTATTAAATGTAATTAAATGTGACCAGCCATCCAGACAACTCTCAAATGGAGCAGCAATAATCTGTGTTATTAACTGTGACTAACCATCTAGACAACGCTGCATTGTAGTAACCACCTGTATAATTAAATGCCACCAATCATCTAGACAACACTGCCATGGAGCAACTATCTAGACATTCGGCAATAACCATCTGTGTTATTAAATGTAATTAAATGTGACCAACCATCTAGACAACTCTCAAATGGAGCAGCAATCATCTGTGCAATTAAATATGACCAACCATCTAGGCAACTCATAAATGGGGCATTAATCATCTGTGTAATTAAATGTGGACAACCATCTAGACAACCCTGCCATAGAGCAGTAATTATCTGTGTCATTAAATGTGACCAATCGTCCAGACAACTCTGCCATGCAGCAGTAATCATCAATGTCATTAAATATGACCAACTATCTAGACAAATCTGACATGGAGCAGTAACCATCTGTGTACTTAAATGTGGCCAACCATATAGACAACTCTTAAATGGAGCAGGAATCATCTGTGTAATTAAATATGGCCAACCATCTAGACAACTCTGCCACAGAGCAGTAATTATCTGTGTCATTTAATGTGACCAACCGTCCAGACAACTCTGACATGGAGCAGTAATCATCTTTGTCGTTAAATATGACCACCTATCTAGACAACTCTGACATGGAGCAGTAACCATCTGTGTAATTAAATGTAAGCGGCAAACTAGACAATTCCAGAATGGAATAGTAATTATCTGTGTAATTAAATGTGTCCAAACATCTAGACAACTCTAATATAGAGCGTTTATTATATGTGTAATTAAACATGACCAATCATCTAATCAACTCTGACATGGAGCAGTAATTATCTGAGTGTGTAACTAATTGTGACCAACCATCTACACAACTCTCCAATGGAGCAGTAATCATCTGTGCAATTAGTTATGACCAACAATCTAGACATCTCTCACATGGAGCAGTTATCATCTGTTCAATCAAATTTGACCACCTATCTAGGAGCAGTAATTATCTGTGTAATTGTGACCAACCATTTACAAAACTCTCAAATGGAGCAGCAATCATCTGTGCAATTAATAGGACCAACCATATAGACAACTCTGCCATGGAGCAGTAATCATCTGTGTAATTAAATGTGACCAACTATCCAGACACCTCTGATATGGAGTGGTAATTATCAGTGCAATTAAATGTGACCAACCATCTAGACAACTCCACCATGGATCAGTAACCATCTGTGTAATTAAATGTGACCGAACATCTACACAACTCTGCAATGGATGTAATAATCTGTGTAATTAAATATGACCAACCATATAGACAACTTTGCCATCAAGCAGCAATCATCTGTGTAATTAAATGTGACCAGCTATCTAGACAACTCTGCCCTATAGCAGTAATTATCGGTGTAATTAAATGTGACCAACCATCTAGACAAGTCTGTCATGGAATAGTAATCATCGGTGTTATTAAATGTGACCAACAATCTAGTAAATTCTGCCATGGAGCAGTAACCATATGTACAAATAACTCTGCCCAACCATCTAGACAACTCTCAAACGGAGCAATATTCATCAGTGTAATTAAATGTGACCAAAAGTCTAGACAACTCTCAAATGGAGCAGCAACCATCTGTTCAATTAAATGTGACCAACCATCTAGACAACTCTGCCATGGAGCATTAATCATCTGTGTAATTAAATGTGACCAACCATATTGACAACTCTGCCATGGAGCAGCAATCATCTGTATAATTAAATGTGACCAACCATCTAGACAACTCTGCCATACAGCAGCAATCACCTGTGTAATTAAATATGACCAACCATCTATACAACTCTGCCCTGCAGTAATTATCGGTGTAATTAAATGTAACCAACCATCTAGTCACATCTGTCATGGAGCAGTAATCATTGGTGTTATTAAATGTGACCAACAATCTAGTAAATTCTTCCATTGAGCAGTAACCATCTGTACAAATAAATGTGCCCAACCATCTAGACAACTCTCAAATGGAGCAATATTCATCTGTGTAATTAAATGTGACCAAACGTCTAGACATCTATCAAATGGAGCAGCAACCATCTGTGCAATTAAATGTGACCAACTATATATCTAGCCAGCTCTGCCATGAAGCAGTATTCATCGATATAATTAAATGTGACCACCCATCTTGATAACTCTGCCATGGAACAGTAACCATCTGTGCAATTAAATGCTACCAACCATCTAGACAACTCTGCCATGGAACATTAACCATCTGTGCAATTAAATGCTACCAACCATCTAGACAACTCTGCCATGGAGCAGCAACCATCTGTGCAATTAAATGCTACCAACCATTTAGATAACACTGCCATGGAGCACTTACCATCTGTGTAATTAAATATGACCAATCATCTAGAGAACTCTGCCATGGAGCAGTAATTATCAGTGCAAATTAAATGCGGCACACCATCTGGACAACTCTGCCTTTGAGCAGTAATTATCAGTGCAATTAATGTGGCCAACCATCTGGACAACTCTGTCATGGAGCAGTACTTATCAGTGCAATTAAATGTCACCAACCATCCAGACAACTCTGACATGGAGCAGTAACCATCTGTGCTGTTCAATGTAATTAAATGTGACCAGTCATCTAGGCAACTCTCAGATGGAGCAGCAATCATCTGTGCAATTGCATGTTACCAACCAACTAGACAACTCTCAAATGGAGCAACAATCATCTGTGCAATTAAATGTGACCAACCATCTAGACAACTCTGCATTGTAGTTACCACCTATAATTAACTGCCAGCAATCATCTAGACAACACTGCCATAGAACAGTATTATGACCAACCATCAAGACAACTCTGATATGCAGCAGTAACAATCTGTGTTATTAAAT
>JAOXYJ010133660.1:0-11020 GCA_028566555.1 Lithophaga nigra
GAATTAAATACAAACGAGGGAGCAAAAAGACACAAACTAAAAACTCAGGACAATACGAATTCCCGTATAAAATAATATATGATATGAGTTATCGAATTATTTACTGACTAAATGGATTGACTGATTGATTTTTGTTTGTTTAATGTCCAGCGACAAATTTATATGCATAATCAGGACGAGAACAAATTATGAATCTATCAGTTGGTAGGATCTGCAAAGTGGGGGTACGGGAGAAGGGACGGATGATTTTGATTGACACTGAAAAAGGGGACGGGATGAGAAGCGACGGAAAATTTATCCTTGTAACTCGTCACCTACGTACCACTCGTAATGAGCTTGTTACAAGCGTTCTTTAGAGTGCAGACAGCGTGGCATTTTCCCAACACGGGACCTCGGATTTTACGTCCCCATCCGATGGACGAGTTGTGCATTTTTACATCCCGCACAATCAAAGGACGCTCCATTGAGGAGGGATTGTACCTAGCGACCGGAGAAACCGGGTCCTATTTCTATATCCCGGAGTTCTCTCGGAGGCCTGACAAAATGGATGATATAATTTTCGTATAAAATTTTAAATGAAAAACACTTAAAACACGATGACAGAATATCGATATTAAATTTTCCATACATGAATAACCATCAAAAAGATCATGATTTACCAAATTTAAAGGAGCACATTTACACTAACAAGTTTCCTGATTGTAAATCAACATATTTGCGTTGGAGGTAGATCACGATTTTGCTGACGCCTGTGTTTATTGATATCCTTACCGACTTCCTATAGAGTACATCCAAACAGTATTATCACTACTAGCATTACAGTGTATCGATTGGTCCGCTCTTCATATTAGACGACAAAAAAGATCCCACATAAATCTAAGTTTCCCTGTACTCAGGATCTCGTATTAAGTGCTAAATAACTGAAGGTTTCTCATTTACATCTTGGTAAAATAAAAAAACACTAGAAATTAGAAGATAAAGGGAGAAAACTTTTGTCTTTCTAATTAATTTAGTTGTAATCTTACAGAATTTCATTTCATTATTTGGGGAATTTTCAGATTTATTTACAGAAATTATTATTCCTGTCGTATTGTATACCTATTAAGCAGCTAAATAACCTATCTTTCTGAATAGACTTAAATAATATTTTGCAGTAGCACTGATCTTAGGTTTCATAAAATGCACAAAAATTTGTTATGACGATTCCATGACTATTCATTAACAGTTCATGCTCTCTGCTGATTTGGGGTTTTTGGATAGTGTTTTCTGTATTAAAGAATGTCGTGCGAAGGCGGCTACCACTGTTTTTGCGATGGACATCATTAAAAATTGTTAGCGGTTAGTTTATCAAATATCAATTTATAATCATACAAATATATATTTGTTTTTCACGTTTTATTCTTTTTCTACAAAACCACTTAACCCAATGGAACAAACATATACAAGAAACATTCTTCTACAGTAATGTTCCTCTATGTGGTTTCTGGTAAGAAGATATTTGAACTTATAGCCTGACAGAATACATTATTAAAGGAGGTAGAAACTCACAGTTGTTGACTCGGGTTAGGGAACGACCATTTAACTTCAAGGGGGGGCTATGGTTTTTTCCTAAAAAAAATTTAAATTTTCTGATTCCAAATGTTGAAGAAAAAAATCATTTGATTCAAAAGGGGAAAAAAATGAATATTCTGAAGCCCCATTTTCATAGTATAACTTCATATTCAATTTTGAAAAAAATTAAAAAATCTATTTTCCACTTGGATTGAAAAAAATTTTTTGTCCAGAAAAAAAAAAACATAGCCCCCCCTTCAAGTTAAATGGTTGATCCCTTACATCAGCAAGTATGGACACAACGATCTGAGATTTAACCAGTATATTTTATAAATGACCAGGCCTTTTGTCTACGTTTCTATTTTTTCAACAGCAAGTCATGACAGTAGTCGATTTTTAATCTCAGAACGATATGTTAGTGATTGTTCTAATTAAGTACCATATACATGATATAATAACCTCAGCTGTCCAAACAACATAATTTTTTGTTAGAAAAATTGATTGAATGGAAGAAAAATGTTCTTATCTCGAAATTGTAGATTTGCATTTTAAAAACGTTTTGCTTTATTCATGTTGTTTGGACAGTAAATCTCTAGAGGGTTATAAAACTTAAGATACATTATCATGATTATCAATTTCCTGTCTTAAGTTTTCAAAACAAAAGATAAAAGTAGAATGAATGGAATGCTATACGATAGATAAGTCTTCAGAACTGATCAAATAATTGAATTGAGCATCTTTCATGATATGAAGCCTATACAATTATCATTGCACACAACATGGTAGATCTGGGCTGAGCTTTGAACTAAGATTATTCAGCTTGCAACTTTTGTCTTACTCTCAAGAGTGGGGTGACACAAGGGTACAATTTTCCCCAAATCCCACAAATTTTAGCGATTTTCACCCACTTCCCACAATTTTGGTTCAATTTTCCCCACTTTTGTTTTGTTTTATGTGAAATTCCCACATCCCTATTTCTGCAATTTACCGGTTCCACAATTTCTAGGTCCATTTCTCCAAAATCCACATCCTGTGTCATACCCCCTTTTTCTCAAGAAAGAAAGGGATAAAAAACGTTCGTTGTTTGTGTGTGAATCCGGACCGAAGCTGTAAAGGAGTGGTCCACAAAGGCACGGAAAAGTGTGAAAACGTTCATTGTTCGTAGGTCAAAATTGGAAGGAGTAGTTTAAAAAGGCACATTCCAGCCTTTAAAATAAAGTATGTAACATGCATGATATGATCGGGTGGCCGTAACCTAATTTTATATTTAAGTGAACTACATCCTTACGTGCAGTTGTGTTTAAGCGACGTGTTTAGCGACATGTTTGCCTTGAATGACACTTGATATAAACACCTGATTAGAACTACACCACAACGCAAATATCAGGCCAGTATATGCCCTGCATGTCCTATACAATGCCCTAAAACAAAAGTCAGGACAGTTCGGTACAAGGCATGCTTTGATCAGTACTATACCATGACACAAAATTTAGGCCAGTAAGCCAAAGAAAAGACCTGAACAGTACTGTACTGTTACAACTGTAGGCTCACCTAAGCCTGTATCTCTCACCTGACTATAACATGACTAAATGTAACTGAAAAAACTGAAATGGCCATCTTTGAAGTCCAACTTATATTAAAAACTTAAACTTTCGTGAATCTGTTTATCATTAGCAGTTTTAATTCACGTATCATGCTTATCTCACTAGTTTCCAAGAAGTTATTGATCTTCAGGCATATTTCCCATAGTGTATAGTAAATCTGTAAATGCATTTCTCATTGTGTTCAGTGTTAATCTATATCCTTTGGTGGTCACCGTCTTGGATTTCCGATTGGCACCAAAAGGACAACTTTGTAAAGGGCCGTCATTTCCACAAAGATCTTTCAACTGCAATTCCAATAGGGTTCAATGTTAAATTATGCCCCGCGATAAGGACCGTCTTTATTTAATTCGAATTTCGATTGGCACATAAACAGGACAAATATTAGATGTCATTGCAGTTATAAAACAAAGTCAATGAAAAACAACACTAAGTTTGACATATACAGCTAGCCTACATATGTATGACCAAACATGAGAAATAACTCGCGGAGTTTCCCTGAACATGTCATTGCAGTGATATTGGAGTGCTAAAACAAAGTCAGTAAAGATAACACTAAGTTTGACATATTCAGCTTACCTACACTGCAGTACATGTTATGTATGACTAAACATGAGAAATAACTCGCGGAGTTTCCCTAAACAGGACAAATATTAGATGTCACTGCAGTGATAAAACAAAGTCAATGAAAGGCAACACTAAGTTTGATATATACAGCTTGCAGTATATGTTATGTATGACTAAACATGAGAAATAACTCGCGGAGTTTCCCTAACAGGACAAATATTAGATGCCATTGCAGTGATAATACTGTAGTGCTAAAACAAAGTCAGTAAAAACAACACTAATTGTTACATATACAGCTTGCCTGCTTCAGTACAACATTTTATGTATTGCCAAACATGGGAAACAATTTATGGAGTTTCCTTACACAAGGCCAATTTAGGCGTTACTGCAGATCTATTGCGGTGCCAAGACAACACCAAGTATTACATGTACAATTTGCTTGATCTACAGGATGACCAAACGAGAGATAACTCGCTGCGTTTCCAAGACACAAAGGCAAATATTACATGCCTTTGCCTACTGCGGCGCCAGAACAAAATCAAAGAAGACAACACCAAGTGTTACATGTACATGATGTACAATTGCTTGATCTGCATGACGATCAAACATGGGAGATAACTTGCTGTGTTTCTCCTACACAAGCCAAATATTAGATTTTACTGCAAACCTATTGCGGTGCCAAGACAACACCACATGTACAATTTGCTTGATCTACAGGACGACCAAACATGCAAGGTAATTTTCTGTGTTTCCCCTGCACAAGACAAACATTAAATGTTACTGCAGGCCTATTGCGGTGCCAAGACAAAATCAAGAAAATACCACCAAGAGTTACATATAAAATTTGCTTGATCTGCAGGACGACCAAACATGAGAGATAACTCCCTGTGTTTCCCCTACACAAGGCAAATATTAGATGTTACCGTAAGCCTACTGCGGCGCCAGAACAAAATCAAAGAAAACAACACAGTGTTTCATATACAATTTGCTTGATCTGCAGGACGACCAAACAGGGGCGATAACTCGCTGTGTTTCCCCTACACAAGATAAATATTAGATGTTACAGCACGCCTACAGCCTTGCCAAAACAAATCAAAGAAGAAAACACCAAGGGTTACATGTATTATTTGCTTGATCTGCAGGACGACCAAACAGGGGAGATAACTCCCTACGTGTCCCTACACAATACAAACATTACATCTTACTGTAGACCTACTGCGCCAGAACAAAATCAAAGAAGACAACACCAAGTGTTATATATACACTTTGCTTGATCTGCAAGACAACGAAACAGGGGAGATAACTCTCTGTGTCTCCCCATCCGAGATAAATATTAGATGTTACTGCAGGTGTCAAGACAAAATCAAAGAAGACAACACTAAGTGTTACATGTACAATTTGCTTGATCTGTAGAACAAACAAACAGGGAGATAACTCCCTGTCCCTGTGTTTTCCCATCACAAGATAAATATTAGATGTTACTGCAGGCCTACTGCAGTGTCAAGACAAAATCAAAGAAGACAACACCAAGTGGTACATGTACAATTTGCTTGATCTGTAGAACAAACAAACAGGGGAGATAACTCGTTGTGTTTCCCCTATAGAAGGCAAATATTAGATATTACTGCAGGACTATTATGTTGCCAAGACAAAATCTAAGACAAAACACCTAGTGTTACATGTACAATTTGCTTGATCTGCAGGACGACCAAACAAGGGAGATAACTCGCTGTCTTTCCCCTAATCGTTGCAAATATTAGATGTTACTGCAGGCCTATTGCAGTGCCAAGACAAAATTAATGACAACACCAAATGTTACATGTACAATTTCTTGATCTGCATGATGACCAAACATGGGAGATAACTCCCTGTGTTTCCCCTACACAAGACAAATATTAGATGTTACTGCATGCCTATTTCTTACCCTAACACACACTCTTTGTAGATCTACCTGTGAACCTTTTTATAAAACTATTTTAACTTTTCTGGAGTTTAGCTGTAACCCATATTATTATTAGTAGTAAACTTTATCTGAATGTACTACATATTTGCTGATTATGTATGTCTCTTGTTTTTGGAAAGAGGATTTTTTTAGTGTTTTTCCAGCAGATTCCATGTTAAACTATGTCCTTGCTAGCAAACATTTTGAATTACCAATTGGTACAAAGATATTGCAATCTTGGTAGAAGACCATCCAAGGAACTTTCACTACCATTTTAAGTTTATCTGTACTTCTACTTTCTGAAAAGAATATCTTTGAATATTTTTCCACAGGGTCCTGACTGTGTTAGTTCATGCTAAGCACCGACACCCTCCCTGGATTTCCCATGGTCATGAAAGATGCACTTGATAGAGGGCCATCTAATGAAACATTCATGAATAGTGTCAGCTTAATTGTCTCTCCTATTTCTGAGACAATCTTTTGAATATTTTTCTAATATGATCCATTGTTAAACAATGTCCTGTGGTGGTGGTGTCTTTGATTTCCAATTGACACAAAAATTACAAACTTACTTGATGACAATCCAAGGAACAATCTTAAATACTTTTGGTTTAACTGACTCGCTTGTTTCTGACAAGATCTCTGAATGTTTTCCAAAAAGGTCCTTTTTAACTATGTCAATCCCTGGTGGCCATCTCGGATTCCAATGGGCACAAAATTTATAAATTTGGTACAAGACTACCAAAAAACCATTCAGATCCATTTGTAGTTCAATTGGCTATATGGTTTCTGACAAAGAAGATCTTTGTTTCTGCTATTAAGAATGCATTTTTGGCCTTTGCCTCCATCTTGGATTTCTGTTCATTACAAAATTAAAGTTTTGGTATAGGACTCATCGAAGGAACATTCCTGATAAGTTTGGTTCCTTTGACTAATCAGTGGTTTTGAGAAAAAGGTTGAAAGTGAAAAGATCACACATGACACATTATGGCAGGAAAGTGATGGCCTCTGGCTCTGGTGAGCTAAAATGTTTATTGGCACATTAAGACCTGTCTATGCAGCCACCTCTATTAAGCAACAACCTGAATTAAAAGGTCACCTTTCAAGAGTCCCACTGGTGGCCAATAAGAGCAAGCTAGTGCAGTCGAAACGACTGCTAGTCCCCTCGCCTACATGCATTACTCTCCAATATCTATCCATTAATCAGATCTGAACCTTAACACAAAACTTAACCTGAGTCAGTCATGCAGAAAATCTAGGTCAAATCGACATCACTGTCACCTGAGGCTAGTATAATGTCCAAGACGTATCATCTGGCCAAATATCACTGAGGTATGCCTTGCAGTATAGTAGACCCAGACCTGACACAAAAGTTAACCTGAGTCAGTCATGCGGAAAATGTAGGTCATATTGACATGACTGTCACCTGATGCTATTTTAATGTCCAAGATGCATCATCTGGCCAAATATCATTGAGGTATGTCTTATAGTATGGTAGATCCAGACCTTAACACAAAACTTAACCTGAGTCAGTCATGCAGAAAATGTAGGTCAAATTGACATCACTGTCACCTGACGCTACTATAATGTCCAAGAAGTATCATCTGGCAAAATATCACTGAGGTATGCCTTGTAGTATGGAAGATCCAGACCTTAACGCAAAACTTAACCTAAAACTTAACCTGAGTGTGACGAACGGACGGACAGAAGGACAGACGGACGGGCAAAACGCTATATCCCCTCCCCAACTTTGTTGGGCGAGGGGATAATGAAATTAATATAATGAACTTTAATTCTGATATACATGCTTGTATTTCATGGGTAAGGGTAGTAGATTGTCATAGCGAAATTTTCACATCATCAAGACATCTTTTCTAGTCATAAAAGCTGTAAACCTTTATCTATATAAGAAACATCTGTCTTGTGTGACCATTTTTCTTACTGTCCTTTAAAGGTCACTATTTTAGAAGTTTATTGTGTCCACCGGGTGCTGTAACAAAACCTACTGGGTCAAGACTACATCATGTCAAACTTAATATCAATTCAGAACTTATATGGTCTCAACTGTGAGTTCACTGACCATAATGGAGTGTATGTGTCACAGATTATTACAGACATGTTCCCCATATTGTAGTCATTACCTGTACAACTTGATAACTAACCTATACAATACAATATGTGCAACCTGTGAAGTAGGCTATGGCACCTGGTGTCACTCTTGGTTTTCAATGGAGTTTGTATTATCCTTACTTTCTAACTTTATAGCTTGCTTTCAATTTTGTAAATGTTTATTGATTCCACATTTGGGTTTGTTATTGTTAATGGTCTTGTTTGGTCCTAAGGTATTATGATTTTATGTAATCTTCTCAATATATTGGCCATCTTCAATGTCCTCCTTTTTCAACCTCCTACACAAACCTGGGTGTTAATATGGCAAATACAATAATGTGGTACAGTACTGTCCTACATTCATCATGAATATCTTCCACAGCAGTGTCAAAAAGAGCAAAGAAGAAACAAGTTTATACATCAGACAATATTTTTGGCAATAGTGCAAAGACATGAACTTGGCAGTAAACTTAATATAACCTGGCAGTTGATATCTCATGTTTCTACTGGGAATTAATGACAGTGAACTGGTCACCCCTTCAGAAATTCTACGGCCGTTCATGATAGAACTGAAACATGATTACGATCTAGCTTTCATTTATTTATTTTTATATAATCTTCTTATTACTTATTTCATTATTTATTATTTTTACTATACCCCCATGAAAAATGATAGGAATGCCGCTTTCATTGTTTATTTGTCACATAATTTTTGTCTGTTTTGACCATGGAGTGAAATCTTCCTAGAATAATTCATACCTTCTGGTATTAATCTTACTTCTTCTGTCTGTTTTTTCCTGGTTTCAAATGCCTTAAAATAGAAAGAAGAAAAGGCAGTAGTTTCAACTGATAATTAATGAACAACAGTGAATCAGGCATAAAAGCACATCTGAGAGAGTGACTGCACTGATTTCCTGGTTGATAGCTTGTTAATAAACATTTACATATCACTATGCACTGTCTGGATTCATTGTTTTTTTTAAATAGCAATTAAATAAATATAAGCGTCTGTCACTTACTTGGTTATAAACTGATCAAGATTTAATAAAACGGCAATGCCAATCTAATAAGTCCATCCAAACAAAAAATATAAACTTGATGAAAGATTATCTAATGGTGATTCATAAGCAACTTTGATTTACAATTCTCAGTGGTTTCAAAGATCTCCTTCCTGTAGTAATCAATATTAAATTATGTTCATCAGTGGTGGCCGTCTGAGAATTCTGATTGGCATTCTGAAAAGATTTTCAAATACATTTCTCATAGGGTCCAATGTTAAACTTTATTGACAATAGCAGCCATCTTTGAATTTTGATCAGCATCAAAAACAATTCTGGCAAATACCTATCAAAGATCATTCATGGACATATTTAGATCGATTAGTCAGTCATTCCAAGATGAAGATCCTCATGTACGTTTCTCATAGGGCTGATGTTAAACTATGTTCCACTTTGGTGGCCATCTTGGAATTCTGATCGGCACCAAAAACAGCATGTTGTTAAAACTTAAGACCTTTCTGTGATCATTCTTGGACATACTGAACTTCAACTTCAAAGTCAGATGATCTGCAAGTCCTTTTCTTAAAGAGATCCAATGGTACAGGACAAAATTCACAAAAAAATTCTGTTGGTTGTATAGTTTCCAACAAGAAGATTGTTGAAATTTCAGCAGATCAAAACACATTATTGGTTCTACCCTTTGTGGCTATCTTACATTTTCTGATCTGAACAAAAGCACAGTTATTAGAGGACTTCCTGATGTACATTCCTGCCATGTTTGGTTCTACTTGGTAGAGTGGTTTCAGAGGAGGATTGAAATGTGAAAAGCTAACAACTGACTAACAACAGATGCCAAGTGATGGATTAGCTCACATGGTCCATCGTCCTAGGTGATCTAACTACAAGCTCACCTGAGCCTGTATGATACGCTCACCTGGTCTTAACCTGACCAACTGTATGAAACTGAAATGTTATCTTGAATTGTGATCTGCATGAATATTTTCAATGTAATTGCTTTAGTTCTTTCCAAAAGGACCCTTTAAGTGCATTTTCATGAGATGCATGCAATTAAACTATGTCATCTTGTAATTCATATTGGTATAAAAACAGAAATTGGTAAGGAATCACTCATTGGTCATTCATAAACAATTTTACTGTCTCAGATGGACCATCCAAGGCAAATAATCTGGACAGCAACAGTGGTTTAATTGAGCAATGGAGGATTAAATGTAAACTATTTTCCTTGCATTGGTGGCTGCCATCTTGGATTTCCGATCAGCAAAAACTGTAGAGGACCATCCATGGAACATTTCTGTGATGAAACATTTTCATTGACACCTATGATTTCTGAGAAGAAGACCTTCGAAGATATTTCCCATAGGGTCCAGTGTTAAATTATGTTCCTCGGTGGTGGCCATCTTAGATTTCGGATTGGCAAAACAAACATCAACTTTTTAGAGGACCATCAAAGGAACATTTCTACATAGTACCACTTTCACAGACTTCTATGGTTTCTGAGAACAATACCTTGGAAGATATTCCCCATGGTGTCAAGTGTTATTATGTTCCTCAGTGAAGACCATCTTGGTGTCCTGATCTGCAACAAGAACAGCGTTCCATGTCCCCTGCAGTGTAATGTGAGGAGATTGGAAGAGAAAATTATAACATGGCAGCCATTTTCGAACTTGAAGAAGAGTTCGTCAGTGTTAAGCTTCTTCATAAATTTGAATACGATCAGATTTAAAATAAAAGTGCTAGAGTGCTAACAATGAATAATTTCTTATTTTCTTAGTCTTAAAGGGCTAACAATGAATAATTTCTTATTTTCTTAGTCTTAAAGGGCAATAACTCCTACAAAAGATATAACATGGCCACAGTTTTCAAAGTTGATGACGAGGTCATCAATATTAAGCTTCAGTATAAAACTGAAAAAATTGAATTAAAAATGAAAGTGCTAGAGTGCTAACACTGACATTTTTCGGATTTTCTAAGTCTTAAAGGGCAATAACGCCTACAAAAAATTTGATATAGCAGCCATTTTTGAACTGGAGGAAGAGGTCACCAATATTAAGCTTCAGTACAAATTTGAAAAAGATCGGATTAAAACTGAAAATGCTAGAGCGCTAACACTAATATTTTTATGATCTTCTAAGACTTAAAGGGCTATGACTCCTTCAAAAAATTTGACATGGCAGCCATTTTCGAACTTGAGGAAGAGGTCACCAATATTAAGCTTCAGTACAAATTTGAAA
>JAOXYJ010133769.1:0-11019 GCA_028566555.1 Lithophaga nigra
GGTACCTTTTCAAAATTGGAATAAGCTGATATCACCCAAATCGTAACTTGAACTAATATACCCAACTCGAGCTGTAAAAAATAACTCGAGATCTAACTATAACTTTAACTCGAACTCGAAAACTTTCTCAAACCTGACTCGAAGTTCTCCTCGAACGCGATGTAAAACTCGAACTTTACGTTTCGAAACACCCCTAGCTTCATACCCTAAATAAGAATTCTTTTCCACAGTAACCTGTTATCAACAAAAAGTGAAAAAGAAAGGGATAAAATACTTCTGCTTGAGATGAACTGTGTTTTCAAAGAATTTTGGAGGTAGACTTTTTACAAAATCATAGCCCCACCCCCGAATAATCAAATAATGGCTTCTTACGCTTGACGAAGATAGACAGTCCTTCCCTTAGTTTCGTATAAGTTCAGTTGTCACAAGAGAAACCAAAAGTCTTCTAACACTGTCTTTTTGAATTTACACTTTTTGATGAGCTGAGCTTGCATATGTTACACGACGAACATAATTAACCTCCGAAAAATGCAAGGTTCCCCTGCTGGTATTCTATCTCGGGACCAACGCTTTAAGCTAAGTGTGCTAAAAGAGACGATTTACTAACGCAGTTACTGCGGGTTGGTTATGAACCTACTACGATTTTTACAACCTGCGTTAAACAAAATAAGAGCGTTGCATCCTTCATGTTCAGTATTACGGAAGCCTATTTAGGACATATCAAAAATATATTTTGAATTCGTGATACGGATTCTGCTTTTCGAGATCCTCAGTTCCCGGCTTCGAGACAAGATTTCGATTTATAATTCGTGAATTCCTGATCACAAATTATAATTAGAGATCTCGAATGAATCCGTGATCATGACCACCTATTGTGAATTCATGGTGACGAATTATATTTTGATATCTTAAATTATAATTGGAGATCTCAAATTCTGGAATTCGGGATCATGAATTATAATTCGAGATCTCGAACTGTGGAACCTTGATCACTAACTGTATTTGGAGATCTCCCAATTACAATTGAGATCTCTAATTTCCAGAAATCGTGATCACAAATAACAACACGAGATCTCGAATTACAGGAACCGTGACCACGAATTAAAATTAGAGATCTGGATTTAAGAATTGGTGATCACGAATTATGATCGGAAATCTCGAATTCCAAAAGCCATGATTGCAAATTAAAATTCTTGCGATTACAATTCAATATTTCGAATTCCTGAGCACGAATTCAAGAACTCGTTATCACGATTGCAAAAAAAATTTAATATGTCCTAACTGGGCTTCCGTACTGTATTCTGTAGACTTCGAATAAAACACAACACCACGTATAACGTCTTTAAAAGACCACTCTCCGAAAAAAACGTCTATGGCAAAATCCAAGACAAATACAACAGGTGAGGAGCGTCCCCACCAACAACTGTGCGCTTTTCGGTTCAGCTAAAACTTGTAAATGTCCTAGAAGATTTATTTAAACTCATCGTTTTCTGTTTTATAAGCGACCATTGCGCAAACTTTGCACGTCTCATGATGTTTGCCGTAGTAGTATGGGTAACCTTCAGACGTGCACATCTAGACGTTTGCTAAGAATTTCATAAGCCAGGTTACACGAGGTTTAACTTATCCAGATTGAAATTATCCGTATGTATACTTGTACTACAATACTATGCAACTAAGAAATTGATGTGGATTTACTAAATATTTGAATACTTACACCAACATATTGTGGATTCAGTCATAATTTCTGTAGTTTTCCCGGTAAACTTTTGGAACTTGAACAACCTGAACTGTTCGATTGCATAGGATCAGTTCAGATTGTGTTGGATATAAAGGAAATTGTGACCGAAATGCAAAGTTGTGTACAAGTAGACAAATTGGCAGGTGAAACTAAAATTTGTTTTTCTCTATTTATAATTTTACGGTTGTAACTGATTAATGAGGCGCAGTTTACAGTTCAACAGTGCAAGGGACAACGAGTTCTGCTACCTCCTCATTTATGAGGAAGATGCCATTTACATGTAAAAGGCTTGGCTATTTTTATATTACCTGCCTTTTCAAATGCACTTAATCTAGGTGATGTGTACATACATATGTAATATCTGAAGCATTGAACAGGATATATAATATAGCGGCAGCTTGCATATAACTGACTTATGCGTCATTAAATTTAATTGGAATACTGCTAATACCCATGGTGCAGTTATTGTACATGTACATATACATGTAGCAGTAGAATACCAAGGAACAATAAAATCAGTTTGAAGATGATATAGCAAGAATACTGTAGAGTACGACGCTAAAGGAACCACATGTTCCAGTGTGTACTGTAAATAAATTACGTAATAACAATAAAATTTAAGTTTGATTAGAAAGTGAAAATACAAACAAAACGACCATAGGGTAGCTGGGGTATAGAAATATGGCTACCTGGACTTCTCCTGTCCGGAGGTAAAACTTGTGCTCAGTTGGGCTGTGCGGTAAATATAAATATGCAGTCACGTCTAGCCTTATTTGGGACGTTAAATCCAAGGCACGTGTTGGAAGAATGCCACGCTCTCCACACTAAAGAACGCTTGTAACAAACTCGTTATGAGTGGTCCATAGGAGACCAGTTATAAGGCTAAATTTTCCTCCTCCACGAATCCTGTCTTCCTTTTTCGATGGCAATCAAAATTATCCTAGCCTTCTTGCAGTAACCCCCCTCCATTTTTTGTTTCTAACAATTGATATATTGTTTACTTGTTCTCGTCCTGAATATGCATGAAAAATTTGCCACTGGACGTTAAACAAACAATGACCAATCAATCACAAACTGAATAACGTTTTATGAGGTTAGCAATAGGGAATACCCGTCTCAAGGTGATGCACACACATGTCAAATACCATAAGGCCAGATCAAAGATTTAGCAGTTCTGCTCTAGGCAAGGTTATATACCCAAAAATAGTAATTTGACCTTTAGGTAAGAGCTCAAGGTCTTTAATGGTAAAAATGGTATTCGACACACCGCCAGAAGCTAATGCAATCACATGGCTAATACCATAAGGCTAGGTCGAAGATGTAGAAATTTTGTCCAGGACAAGGTTGTATGAGAAGAACAAGATGAAGAACTCATGAAAACAAAGTTTCCCTTCGATCAAGGGGGTGACGTAATAAAATATTCCGGAATACGATTATTCGCTTTAAGGTCGATTTACATTGGCTGTCATAGGTTCACCCGCTGTGTCTTTATGTAGTAAATCTTCAATCATTAACATTAAAAAATAATCGGTTAATTGTAAGGTCCTTCTCCGCTGCCCTTCTACCGATAATTTTTGAGATTCTAATTCTTTGGGTTTTTTTTTGGTTTTTTTTTCATTTCTTCATGAGTTAGGCGATTCAGTCTTAATGAAATCTCGATTTATTTTTATTCTTTTTTATTTATTTTTTTTTTTTTTTTTTTTTGTTCTTTGCTTCTTTTTGTATTTTTTTCGTTTTGTATTTTATTTTCTTTTTTTCGTTTCGTTGCTGTTTATATTTTCAACTCGTTTCTTCATTAAATTCTACTAACAAAAAAAAACTGCTCAATTAGTAGACCTTGTAACGGACTGCCTTGTCTTCACGTTCCTAGAACATTGTGCGTACACCTAAATGAAAAAGAAATAACGTTACGCAACTGGCCAAAATTGACAGTTCATAACGTTTTTGAAAATATAACATACAATTCATCAGATTACGTAACGGGGAAATGAATCCATAGTAGAGATGGATCGTATCATCTTCAGCGCTGATCGTATATTTCTGTGGTGTCAAAAATGTATTCGAGGTCCTTTCAATTTTAAGCGATGGTTTATTTCCATGGATCACATGTATCTACAGAATTTTGGGAATTCAATTTACTTAACAACTGCAATTTCACTGAAAGAAAATTCTGACAATAATACCTACCAGGCAATTACCGTTTATTCATATTTAGACGTTTTATTTTAAGTTGTTTATAAAAGGTTTAAAACGTCGCAATCCACGTCCTATTGTTAGAGAAGATATTCCTATCACGCCTTCTATTTTATTAAGAATGTATTGGATTTTTCTGATATGAACAGTTGTACATTTTGGTGTCTTTTTATTTGTCTTCTATTTAATGTGCAGAAAATCTTATTTAGTGGCCACTGCTAACGAGTTCTAAATGCTTGGAAAGAGAAGAAATCTCAGTATAATTATGAAATTATTTACTAGTCCGTTTTCGCTGGTCACTTTGAAGAAAGATGTCTTGATACCTATAATTAAGAATCCACCCTCGCCTTTATGTGCTTATTCAGCTTTCATCAAACATGTTTGTTTCGGCTAGTTCACCTGCCTTTTGTTGTTAAAGTTAGTACTTGTAGTAGTCTCAAGCTTGTTTCATATCATACATATTATGTTGCAAAAATCCTCAAAAAGTTCATAGCCAAAGTTGGTAGTTACTCCTCTCAAAGTTCCAAAAGGGGTGGGCTAGTTGGGGTTTCAAATGAGGATTTCCTTTAGATTTATAAAGGGAAAAAGGCATGGGTCAAACCGACTTTTAATTATTTCAGATTACATGTTTTCATCCTTTCCATATATGAAGAATACTCAGTTACGAGTCTTTTGGGGACTTGTTTCAGAAAGATTAGTCAAAAAGTTAAGCAATCGAGTGTTCTTTTTTCATGCATTTTCAAATATTATAATTAGGCTGGTACTAATTATATAAATAATTGAGTGTTTCTGACTATGAGTCAAACATACGTAATGCTACATGTATTCTTGAAATTAGAATTTGTAACTGTGATTTAGCGATGGCGTCTTTACAGGACTTCAATAGGATGACAAGAACTATAGTTAAAATAACAACGCACATATGTGGATTTGCAGATGATCGAAGTTTCAATGCTGCTGTCGGGAAACCTTGCACAAAATGTCCAAAAAGGACAGCCCCGACTTGCTGACTGTAAAAGTATATCTGATTGCCGGATGGTAGGATGACAGTCAATGAAAGATTTGAGTTCCTGATCCGTATTACAAGACACGCTAAATACGTCATCAATATATGTTTTATGCATTTCAAGAACTGGACCATTGAACTCTGTGAACATCTTTTCATTAAGATAGCCAACAAACAAACATGCGAACCGATTTTGGTACTGCTACTGAGGACTAATTTTGTCAATCTCGGGATGATATCAATAGTGTAGCATCATTATTAGGGATGCTGGTATATAAAGCAGCAATATACATAGTGCAGGGATTACTTTAATTTTGTTACCACTGAGTTTTAAATTGTGGATGATTGATTGATTCAATGATTGTTGTTTGTTTAAAGTCCAGTAGCTAATTTTTCATGCATATTTAGGACGAGAACAAGTTAACAATATATCAGTTGATACGATCTGAAAAATAGGTGTATCGGGATACTTTTGATTGCCACAGGAAAAGGACAGTATGGGACGGAAAATTTAGCCATGTAATTGACCACCTACAGACCAATCGTAATGATTTTGTTACAAGCGTTCTTTAGCGTTCAAAGGGTGTGTCATTATCCTAACAAGTGCCTTGGATTTAACGTCCCCCGACCGGACGTGACTGCATATTTATACATCCCGCACAGCCAAACGGACGGCCTTACTGCCGGACGGGAGAAGTCTAGGTAGCCATACGTATGTTGGAAGATTTTTCACAATGGACTAAAAGATCTCATGAAGAAAGCTAGAAATATTTTCTGTAGAGCAACTGCATGCCGACACAATGGGTCTTCCTGGGTTAAAGTTTTTATGAATTTTTGACAAGATGTAAAAACGGGAAAGTCCTAGGCTCAGGAACAATCAAGAGATTGGCCTTTGCCGGAAGAATTTCCTCATCTATCGAGTTCAAAACAAAATTCTTGACCGATTTATTGATTTGTTTGGTGTTATTAATTCGGTTATAGAATTGACGGTTAGAGAGTTGAGACGACCTGTCTGACAATTGGCATCCCAAACAACGATAGCTCCTTTATCGGCAGGTTTGATAATATCTTCTCTCGATTTCAGTTCGCGGAGAGCTGTCTGTTCGTCTGGAGTAAGGTTATGTTTTTGACAGGTCGTTTTCTAATTGGAAATTTGGGCCGAGTAAGTGGTGAAATACAGATCTAGAGTAGGAAACCAGGAAGACGTGGGTGTAAAGTTGGAAAGTTTATTAATAAACTTACTAAAGTAAGCAGCAACTTCAGCCTGAGAAGAGTTATCATATCCGTTATCTTTATCAAAGAAAACACCTTTAGAAGCAAACGTTTGAAAAACGATTGGATAAATTGGTCTGCATGAGTGTGGAGGTACAAAATTTTATCCTTTGGACTGGAGATTTACTCAGCTGTGGAAAGTACAACTGTGTTTGGTACACATCTAACTGTCTGAAGGATGGAATCGTTGGATGAAGTTATAACATTGGTAAATGCAGATACAGAAATAGTGTGTTCACGGTTTGCCGATCTGATGGGAGATAGTAAATTCTGAATTTTCTTACTCCTGCCCTTTTGTAAATTAAAGTTAAGTGTCTTTTTAGATTTTATCATTAGCTTATGCAGCTCACTTGTGAACTTGTTTCTTGATATTTTGTTTATTTTTGTACGAGCTGTTTCGCAACATTAATTTTGTTCTATACTGATTGTTTTTTTCTATTTGTGTGATATTATAATTTGTGTCTACCTGAGTACCTAAATAAATGTTTTATTCACACAGCGTCTTCTTAATATGAAGTAACTTAACCCAAAAGACAATTAGATTTAGTTTTTTAAAACCGTCAAAAATGTGACCTCCTAAATGACTGTTTCTGTTCTGTTTAAAATATAAATGACGATGATAAAGAGTAAATTGAATTTGACGAAAGAGGCATTGGCGTCTTAAATATTACTATTATTTACGAACAAGATATAGTTGGTATGATTTCGATTTTAGACCAATACAAGGCTGTATTCCATGACTTTATCTGCATTAGAATGTTAATTGCTGTTGAAGACGAAATACCACAACCATTGAACTTTTTTAATAAGCTACTTCAGAAAATAAATATATACAAATTTCGGTCCGGCTTCCTACCAGGATACTATACTATTTAGCAGTTAATAAAGATGTACCACTCCATACTATCAGCACTGATAATAGACACCTCATTAGTATTATTTTTACGATATCAGCAAGAGTTTGGGTCAAACACCTGCTGCTTAAACTTTAGAGATACGGATTTAAAGGCAACATGCTTTCATGGTTCCATAGCTATTTGAAAACAGGCGTCAAAAGTTTCTATAAAAATGGTCTTCTGTGGGATATCTAAAAGCTGTTGTCCCTAGAGGGTCAGTTTCAGTTCTTCTTAATATTTGATCATGCTATTGCTGATGAAATGATTGGTCTTACCAGACTTTGCAACAACAACACGTTAATTGAGCATGTAGCTTATGAGAGTACTACCCTTCTTAATGAGAAGTATAGGTTTAGAAAAAATAATAGCTTGATTCATTTAACCCTGATAAAACGGATGTTGCCTTTAAAAATAGACATCAACTTCTTGATTATCACTTTACTTTTGGTGATACCAATGATACGCGTATAGATCTTGGTGTTCTGTTCAGCTCAGATTGTAAGTGGACAAGACATACAGATATTCTAAATAATAAAGCTTGCATGGAACTGGGTGTTTTAAGAAAATTGAAATTTACATTGAAAAGAGAATGTCGTGAACGAATCTATTTACATTTATAACACCAATACTTGAATATGCGTGTGAAGTTTGGGACAGTTGCGGGGAGGTTAATTCCGAACGAATCCTGAAGTTGCTGTTTGAAGGCGTTCGTACCGTTCCTACTCAAGTATAAATAATCTTATGTTCGCGACAGGTTGCGAAACTCTCAAATCTAAACGTAAACAAAAGAAATTAGTTTTATTTGATAAACTGGTTTCCGGCGAGGGTCAAGATTATTTTGAAAACATCAACCATTATTTCAACACAACTGGATATAATCTCAGAAACTCCAATAATTTTAGAATATCGTTGAATAGGCTTAATATTTATCAAGTTTTTTTTCCGTCAACTCTGAAATATAGTTATGGAATAAACCGGATGATGATATAAAACCATCCACCTCACCGGTTTGTTTGAACTTAAATATCGTAATCGAAGTAAATCACCTAGAATCTATTTAACTAGAGATCGATACCTCGGTGGTTTATAAGCAAGATCGAGAAACAGTTGTTTTGCTCTCAAGAATGATTTATTTAATCCCAGCCGATTTGTGCGGATTCAACAATAGTTCAGAAATTACATTACACTATTTTTCACAATGTGTTCGTTACTATCTAACAAAGAGAAAGTTATTGACTTAGCTTGAACAGCTGAATATCCCCTTCATTCCACCTAACTTGTTGCATGATAACGAAACACTAGGTTTACAAAACCAATACTGAAATTTTCAAACTAGTTCTTTACATTTATTTAGTTATTATTTATTTATTTATTTACAAGTTTTACCGTTTATATAAATATACGACGTGTTTTATTTTATTTTACTAATTTTTTTTCATTTAGTAAATTTTCTTTTTTCAATGAAAGATATTGACTAGTTGCTACTCTGTAACAAATTACTGCCTTCGCTCACTTGACAAAACTGCCAGATTTTCGTTGCAAACCCCAGGTCAGGATCCTGCATCTGATAATTGACTTGTGACATTTTCTTGTTTTTTTGTTTTGTTTTTGTTTATTGTACTTTTTGGAGGTTGTGTTGAGATTAATCAAAATGGTGGTTTTGTACAAGGTGTTCACTGGTTTTAAGTGGTTATAAGAGTTTGTCGTGCTCCATGTTGAAAGCTGAGCTGTGCCCTCCGCGTCGGTCGGTTTGTGTGGTTTTATCTCATGAGCATTTTCCCCACATTCTTTCATTCTCTATCAAGGGCATGCAGACGTTCTCAACAATATAATCAATTTGCACCTGTTGCCTTCTTTTCAAAACCTTTTTACTTCAAAGCGAAATAATCGAATTTTTGTTGCTTTAATTTTACATGTGAATGTGTATTATTATCTCGCCTGCGACGAATAGTCGCTGGGGGCGAGACATAGGTATAGCTTTCCGACGGCGGCGGCTGCTACGGGGTTTGCTTTTTGAATAGAGCTTTATATCTCAGAAGGTGGAAGTCCAAAACATCCATATTTTGTATACTGACACCTTATGATATGACGTGTGTGTCTGTCATACGGAACTTTTACCTCATTTTTATGGTCAGTGACTAATAAATTGCGTCACATTTTCGTGATTAGGTCCATTTTTCAGTAACTAAAAGGGATAGGTCAACTATATTTAGTATGCAGATACATGGGAAGGTGTACATGTCAGTCTGGCAGGTGCCACTTGACCTTGACCCCATTTTCACTGTCCAGTGACTTGCGTCATATTTTCATGATCAGGTCTGTTTCTCAATAAGACAGTGTAAGGGAAAGGTCAACTATATTTAGTATGTAGAAACATCAAAAGGTGTACATGTCAGTCTGGCAGGTGTCACTTGACCTTGACCTCATTTTCACCTGTCTAGTGACTTGCATCACACCAGTTTTCATGATTAGGTCGGTTTCTCAATAACTATAAGGGATAGGTCAACCATATTTGGTATGTAGAAACATCGGAAGGTGTACATGTCAGTATGGCAGGTGTCATTTGACGTTGACCTCATTTTCACAGTTCAATGACTTGCATATCATTTTCATAATTAGGTCAGTTTTTCTATACTATAAGAGGTTGATATTTTGCTTGTAAACACATTATTGTTATATGCATATGTCAGTCTGGCAGGTATTGCTTGCCTTTCATCTTTTTATGGTCCAATGCTAATGCCTACGACTACAAATTATCAACCCATATGCCAATATGCAGGCTAGACATTTTAGTGTGTCAACACTTGTCTCATGAAGGGTTGGTGTACAATGGTGACCTATACCTTGTGGTTTGTCTTTTTCTTGTCAGCATTATCATAAGCTTTTGATATTTTGTATTTTGGAACATAACCTGAAGATCAAAATGGCAATCTCTGACCTCAGAGTTAACAAAGTTGTCACACTGACATTCAGTAAAAACCAAGGACAAAAATATAATAAAAGCCTATCAAGTTATACTCTCTGCAAACTTTCGTGAAAATGCGCCAGAGAAGATAAAATTGTGAAAAGGTTATGAAAGACGGACCGGACTGACAATAGACGCTTAGTGATGAGAAAAGCTGACACTGGCCTTCGGCCGTGTGAACCAAACAACTTGAAATTTTACTGGTGTTCATCATTTAAGGGGATGGAGATAAACATTCATTACCTCCGTTGAGAACAAAATAAACTTCTGATTAGAACACTGTCAGGTGAGGAAGGGCCTTGTCAATCTTTTTCAAAAAAAGATATCTTATTGATACACCAAAAGTATAACAGCTCAAAAGTCAATGTGAACTATCTTCATTGATAGTAAACATAGTCGGTTGGTTTGTGGGTTTTTGTCTCATAGGCATTTGTTTGCACATTGTAACACTTTTAAGTGTATGAATTATTTTTATAAATCGGCAACTAGAGTCTCAGGTGAGCCTGTATCGCTCACCTGACTTAAGTAAGCCCCCTTCAGAATTTTTTGCTAATGAATACCAATAGCTGTTACAATACATTTTGAGCCATTTTGGCTTTGTACAATTTGGGCCAACTGTTTCAAAAAACATATTTTTAATAGGGTCCTGTGTTGAAACTATGTTGGCTGATGGCGGCCATCTTGGATGGACCTCAAGTCCAATGGATACATTCTCAAAGGGGACCACCAAAAGACCATTTCACCAAAGCTCGGTCTCAATTGGCCAAGTAGTTTCACACGAGAAGATTTTTCATTGTTTTTCCCATAGGGTCCCCCCGAGGGAACCCCGGGGTATAGAAATAGGACCCGGTTTCTCCGGCCGAGGGGTTCGACCCCCCTTCAATGGAGCGTCCTTCGGTTGTGCGGGATGTAAAAATGCACAACTCGTCCGTCGGATGGGGACGTA